>CM055832.1:35285465-35315846 GCA_029582265.1 Zoroaster sp. YZ-2022 | reverse complement strand
GAAAAAATTTAAAACCCAATTTTCAATATTTAAAACCAAAGAAATTTTGGGTTTTTTTAAAACCCCGAAATTTTTTTGGGAATTTTCATTATAATTTTGAAGTCAAAAAGTTTCAAATTTTTTTCCCCAGGTGGGGCATTTATTTTTTTTAGGTAGGGTTTAAAAAAAAATTAAAAAACGGGACTTTATTTTAAAGAATTTTTTAAAACCCCCATTAGGGGACAAGTCTAAAGGAAAAAGGGAGGGTCGGGAAAAGTCCCCCAAATTAATTGGGGAATAATAAAATTTTAAATTTTTTCCCCCAATAAAAAACTTTTTTAAATTGAAATTTAGGGGTCTTTTCAATTTTTAATTTAAAATTATCATTTTAAAAAAAAAAAAAAAAAAACCCTTTTTTTAAAAATTTTAAAAAATTAAAAATTTTAAATTTTTTATTTTTAAAAAAATTTATTTTTGGGTTTTTGGGTTATTTTTAGTTTCCCTTTTTCCCCCCAAACAAAAATTGCCCCCTTTTTTACCGAACTGTTTAAATTTAAAAGCAAACAATATAAAAATACGTTCTTCGATTGATTGGGGTTGGCCCCTAAAAGGGGAAAAAACATTTATTTTATTAAATTTCAACCACACACCCTGGGCATTTTTATAATACAACCGGGAGGGGGAAAAATTTCATCAAAACCTTTAAAAAAAAATATTTTTTGGGGAGGGGGCCTTTCAAAGGATATCAAAAATTATATTTTTTTTTTTTTTTTCCAAAAAAAATGTTTTTTAACCGATTGGGAAAAGTGATGGGTGGGCTGGCACTAAACACAAAATTTTAAAAATCATTTAAAAAAATTGAAATCTGACAAAAAAATAAAAACATTTTTGATGTCTCACCTTTGATTTTTAATTTAATTGGGGGCGGGGAATGTTGACTTATTCAAACCCAAAAACCCCCTCAAAAACCACCACCAAATTTTTTGAACAAAAAAAACCCCCCCTTGGGAAAAATTACCACTTTTAGGCCTTTCAAAAAAAACCCTAAATAATTTCCCCAAAGTTCAGACTTTACCTTTTTCAAATTCCCCAAATTTTTTTTTTTGTTTTTTTTTTTTTTTTTTTATTTTTTTTTTTTTTTTTTTTTTTTTTATTTTTTTTTTTTTGTTTTAAATTTTTTTTTTTTTTTTTTTTTTTTTTTTTTTTTTTTTATTTTTTTTTTTTTTTTTTTTTTTTTTTTTTTTTTTTTTTTTTTTTTTTTTTTTTTTTTTTTTTTTTTTTTTTTTTTTTTTTTTTTTTTTTTTTTTTTTTTTTTTTTTTTTTTTTTTTTTTTTTTTTTTTTTTTTTTTTTTTTTTTTTTTTTTTTTTTTTTTTTTTTTTTTTTTTTTTTTTTTTTTTTTTTTTTTTTTTTTTTTTTTTTTTTTTTTTTTTTTTTTTTTTTTTTTTTTTTTTTTTTTTTTTTTTTTTTTTTTTTTTTTTTTTTTTTTTTTTTTTTTTTTTTTTTTTTTTTTTTTTTTTTTTTTTTTTTTTTTTTTTTTTTTTTTTTTTTTTTTTTTTTTTTTTTTTTTTTTTTTTTTTTTTATTATTTTTTTTTTTTTTTTTTTTTTTTTTTTTTTTTTTTTTTTTTTTTTTTTTTTTTTTTTTTTTTTTTTTTTTTTTTTTTTTTTTTTTTTTTTTTTTTTTTTTTTTTTTTTTTTTTTTTTTTTATTTTTTTTTTTTTTTTTTTTTTTTTTTTTTTTTTTTTTTTTTTTTTTTTTTTTTTTTTTTTTTTTTTTTTTTTTTTTTTTTTTTTTTTTTTTTTTTTTTTTTTTTTTATTTTTTTTTTTTTGTTTTTTTTTTTTTTTTTTTTAAAGATAAAATCGAGATTCATTAAATGGAAGTAATTATTAAAATTAAGTTGCCACGGTGGGAATTATGCTTTCAGGAGGGTTGAAAATTTAATATTGGGGAATCATTAAATGCTTATAACCATACTTGAATAATACGAAAATGAGACGGGCAAATTCCCCCAATTTATTGGGGAATGCCAAAAATTCCAAATTATCTTTAATAAAATTTAAATTTAACGCATATTTATATATTCCAATTTTAAATTTTATTGTGGATCAAACAAAATTCCCTCTTTTAAATTTAAAAATAAAAACTTTAACATTTTTAATAATGCCAAGTGGAAAGGGTTTACTTGGGTGGGTGCTAGGATAGATTATTTCTTTCCCTTCCAACAACAATAAGCGCCTCTTTATAAAACGTTTACCCTTGCCACCCTTTTAAAATATATTCTTGAATGAGGGTGTACCGCATATAAATACTTCTTTATCTTTAACAACCAAATGGTCTTTTATAATTACACCGAAGGCCTTTGATAAACTATAAAAAAGAAATATTTTGAAGGGTTCTAAAATAAAGCAATTAAGATTTCCTTGTTTATTTTTAATTCAAGAAATTGGGTATATTATAACCTCTTCCCAAAGTGGGGCTGATTTCAAAAACAAGTTTAAAATTGAATCTGCAATTTAAAAAAAACAATAATATTACTTATTTTCATTTATTAATCAAATGTGACTATCAATTTGAAAATTACACATAAACACCTGGAACATGTTTAAAAAGCCCAACGGAGTTAACACTTTGGCTATTCCAAAATCCGAAAGTATGGCTTTCTGAATTGCATTTAAAATTAATATGTACGCGAATCTTTTAAAATTGAGACACAATAGTTTAACATGACAAATTTTTAAGGTGGCAGTCCAATTATACAAGTTTCAATGGGTCCCATTATTGCTTTCATATTGGATTTGAAATAGAAATTGACGGACTATCATTAATTTTGATAAACCCCAGGTTAAATCATGGGGAATTAAAACAACTTCCTATTAATATGGGGGGTTTAAAGGAAGTTTAATTTCTTCATAAAATTTAATTTTTCAACATATTGTCATACTTTTTTCACATTTTACATATACAAACTACAAACGAAATTACTTTTGGAATTTTAAAAAATTAAAAACTTTAAGTTTTTTATATAAACCCCAAAATTGGGGGTTTTTTTAAGTGGGCTTGATCTACCCTTAAATATAATACCGCCTTTTGATACAACTTTAATTTCTTAACGTATAAAACGTTTCATATGTTATGTGCCCTTATGATTTCATTTCATTTTAAACAAAACCCTTATTTTAATTTAAAAAACGTTTGATCTAACATGAAAATATTTATGTGACGTGGGGCTTGAAATATAACATTTAAACCTTATTTAACAACAGAAATTGGATTAAGAAACCAAATTGGAAAGTGAATGGCGGACCTAACAAAATTAAAATTAAAATTTAAATCGACAATTGAAAATAAAACTATATTAGTACTTTGTTTGCAATTTGGACATCAATTGATACACTCCAATAAACCCTTTAGTGAACCCACCACTAACAGTAGAAAAAACCCACTGGAGAAATACCCTTTTAGGTAGGATAAAATAATAATATTAGACTAATTATGACATTGACAATTTTTCAATATGACCTAAAACTTTTTTCCCAAATTTGAGGAATCAATAGAATTCTCCAATAATTTCATAATTTGTAGTCGGCAACTTAACACTTTAATTCCCAGTGCGGACATTTTTGCTTTTAGTACTTTGAAATTAAAAATAAACTATATTTTAATAATTTCCAATTGATTGAAGGTTTACTGAGAGGGTCAAATGTCCTCAAAAAATTGTGGGAGGGGCTTGAAGCCCCTAATATCCTTCCAAAAATTTAATTTATACCTATCATTGGAGTACCCGCTTTTAAAAATTTAGTCATCCAACACAAATGAATTTATTTTAATTTTAAAATAAACCTTTCAACTAATTTTTAAAAAATTTTCATTTGAGGAGGTTTTTTGGGATAGCTTCAAGTTATCCTCTTTTTCAAACTAAAAAGGCCCCCTTTTATAAGATGTTTCACAATTTATGAAAATAATAATTATTTCAATATTTAGCCCGCAATGGAAAAAATTACATTTATTCTTCACAAAGGTCATTTATTAACGTAGGCGCTTTCATCTAACCTTACAAGAAATTTCACTTTGCTATATTTAAAAAACAAGCTTAAAATTACCTTGTTATTTTTTGAAACACACAGAAAAGGATAGATTTAAATTGACTTGAATTTTCTGCACACTAAACAAAGTTTCAAAATTTAGAACTACAATGTAAAATAAAACATATTATGTTCCTTGATTTTAATTTTGTAAGTCAGGGCGTTGTATTCTCTAATGACATTAAATGAAAATGAAAGATTTTTAAAAAAAGACTTAAATTAGCATGTTCAGGGCAGGTTAAACTCAAATAAAAGGGGCCTAAGTTCAATTACCTTAAAATCTAATTAAACGAATCTTTTTCGAATTTGGTCAATTTAAAAATGGCATGAACTAAATATTGTCAATGGGGGCTTAACAATATTTAAATTCCCAGTGGGATTGTACGGTTTTTGAGATGCGTTGAAATGATTAAATATTCCCAAACATTAAATGACTTGTTTCCACCGTTACTTGCAATATACAAACCAGATAAATGTCCTCAATATTGGGAAGTGAATAAATCTTAAATTTCTTCTCATAAAACTTTATTTAATTAAGCACACTGCTTTTCTTAATTTTGAAATTTATGTGCTAACCTAAAATAAATTGTACTTTTTTTTAAAATTTAACACAACGAATTTTAAATAAAGTTTAATGATTGGAGGGTTTTATGGGTGGGAGCCTAAAAGGGGTTTTAATCTTTCTAAATCTAAAATAAGCCCTTTATCCAATTTTACAAAAATTGGGACAAAAGAATTTACTTTTCATTATGATCCCTCTAATGGAAACAACAGCATTTTTAACAAAAGCCCTTTTTAAAAAACGAGGCCGTGATCAAACATAGAAGAAATATTTTGACTAAGGGTTCAAGGAATAAATTCAAATTACCTGATTTTTTTCGAAAAACAAAAATTATATAAATTGCCATGACCAAATGTGTGGTGGGGCAACTAACCAAATTTCAAGTCAAAATTGCGACAAATTTTAAATAAACCTATATTGGCCTTTTAATTAGTAATTTAAGGACATCAAGGGTTTATACAACATAACCCTTACTATGAACAAACTGAAGCATTTTTTCAAAAAAAGCCGAAGAAATTCCCATTTACCTTTCAAAAAATCGATGAATTAAGCCTAATTCGTTTCATTTCAAATTATTTACAATAAATTTGTTTTGGAAATTTGGAATAAAAGATAAACACTCCCAATTTTATTAATGTTTAAGTGGAGGTTTACCGTTTAAGCCCCAGGTCGGATTATTCTTTTTATTTAAAATAGTTAAAAAGAGCGGACTTCATTAATACATTGAACCCTTACGTTCCGTCTGAGGCCCAAGGGAACATTTCAATTGATGGGGAAATGCATGGCAATTTCCCAAATTTCGCTTATAAACTTGAAGAATAATTCATTGTCAAGGCTTCTCAATTTCAAAATTTATTTGCTTAAAACTTTAAAAAGAATTGACATTTTAAAAATTAACAATTAAGTTTAATTTTAAAAATGTTATTTAATTGGGGAATTGTTTGGTAAAAACAGCATGAGTTAATTATTTTCTCCAATTAAATAGCCCGGGGTTTAAATTTCAATCAATAAACCCCACTATAAAACCTGGAATGATTGGGAAAACCCTGCAGAAATAACATGTTCATTCAACAACACAAGCGGTATTTTATAAACCCTGGCCCATAACTATAAGAAAATTTTTTCGGACATGGGGCCTCAAATATAAAAATTACAGATTCTTTTTTTTGGTGAACGTGGGCGATATAAACCATGATTCCCGAAGTGGGGTGTGTCACAAAAGTTAAATTTAAAACTAGAACGACATTTTAAAAAAGAACAATTGAGTTACGTTTACAATTAGGGACGTCGACTTTAAATTATTAAGGGAAAACCCCATTCCATAAACCCCATAACTTATTTTGAAAAAAAAGCCCTTGAAAATTTTAACCTTTGGCTAAAACAAAAAATCCAATAAGTAATTGAAAATTAGATTAAAATTTAAAAATTAATATCGCTAAATTTTTTTTGGACAATTTGGGATACTAGATAAATCCTAATTTCCTTAATTCAAGTCGCCGTTCAAGTTGAAGTTGCAAATGGCGCACATTTTTTTTTCTGGATCGATTAGAAATGGTTAAAATAATTACGGTTCATTATGAATTAACCCATGCGTGTCATCATAAAACGAGACGGTGACATTCAAAAATATAGGAGAGAAGGCTTCTAATAATAGCTTTAATAAATCTTTTTTAAACATACAGCAAAAATTGTCAATTTTACATTTTTTGACAAATAAAAAGCCAAAAAAAAATTAAATTCATTAATTTTTGAAATTTTAAATTTAAAACAAACCCTTTCAAAGTAAAATTTTAAAAAATTAAAATTTTCATTATTGAAAAATTGGAAAAGGTTGGCCCAAAATGCGAATGGCGGCCCGTGGGGTCATGAATTTAATTTCCAAAGTTTTCCCCTCCCAAATTTCATTTAAAAATAAAAAATCGGGCCGGGGGGGTTTTTTTGGGGGGTTGGCAAACCCCCAAAAAATTTTTTTTAAATATCATAGCGAACCGTAATTTACTTTTGGATATATTTTACCCAATGAAATCTTTCTTTATTTTAAAACACCCGGGGGTTTTTTTAAAAAACCTAATTTGGTTTTTGGTTTTCATGTGATTCCTCCAAAAATAAGCCGTTATCGTTTTTTTTTAACTATCGAACGAAATTGGTCTATAATTGACTGCAGAAATTGAGGTTTCGACATACACAAAATTTAAATTTAAATACGAAACGCTTGTTAAAAAAGAAATTTATGTACTTGGGTTTTTAATGGGAATCAAGGGTTTTATTATTCTTAAGAAACACCCAAATGAACAAATAACTTATTTGACAAAAAAAATGGAAAAGTACCTGTTCAGGCTATCAAAATCACAATGAAATAAGACAATTTAAATTGACCATTTATAATCCTAATGTAGACCGAAACTTTGTTTTCACAGAATTGAAACATACAAATTTAAAACCTGGAATTGATTTCCCTCACATTAGTTTTGGTTGCAAAATTTTAAAAGCAACAATTTTGAAATTGGTCAATTCCACCGCGGTGGGGGGGGCCCCCCCAAAAATTGTTCGATGCTTTAAAAATTATTGGATTTAGAAATTTTAGTTTAAAAAAAAAGCGGACTATTAAATTTAATTTTTCCCAAAATTTGGCCAAAAAATTGACGTTACAAGGGCAACCCGAAATTAGAAAAAGGGGACAAGGTTTTTAAAAGTTTCAATATTAATGTGGGAGGAATGCCCCCAAAATTGGGGGCCAATGTTTCCCCTTACCTTTCAATAAAACTTTTATAGCTCATCATTAGATATCCGCATTTTGAAATTTAGTCATTACAACAACAAAATGCGCTGTCATTTTAAATTTAAAATAACACTTTCAACTTTAATTTTTAAAAATTATTTATTTATGGAAGGGGTTATGGTGGGGTCAGTCTGGTTTTTTTTCCTAAACAACAAAGAGGGCCCGTTTTATACCAATTTTTTGATTGGCCACAACACAAAATTAAGTTCTTAAATATTGGGACCGCAATGGAAAAAACATTATTTTAACCACAGGTGTCATTTATAATACACGGGCCTTTCACTAACATCAGAAAATTTACTAGTGGGCCCTAAGAGATTAACAAAAGAACGGATTTTACATGCGTGGATCAAATAAGAGATTGACAAAGTATGGTGGCCACAACCAAATGTTCAACTAAAACTTTCGACAAATTTAAATAAAGAAAACATTTTACTATTTGATTTATTAAAAGTGGCATAACTGTGTATTCATATGAAACCTCTTGAAACCATGAAATGATTAAAAAAAAAGCTTGAAATGGAACTTGTAGGCATGACAAAATCCAGAAAGTAAAGCCCAATTTGAAGGGCATTCTCCCAATATTTCGCCTAAATCTTTTTTACAATTTACATAAATATGTAATCGCAATTTTATTAATTGGCAACTAGACTTATACATTTGAATTGATCACTTGTTGTTTTTTAATAAGTTAAAATATTAATGATAGCGGGCTATATTAAACTTTCCCCTTCTTACAATAATGCGAAAGGACTGTTCCCATTAATATGGAAAGAATAAATTCTCAATAATTACCTTCTAATAAACTTTGTTTTGAATACAAACAATGCAACTTGTAATTTTAACAAATTTTCTAGCAAATAACAAAAATTACGTAATTTTGGATTTTAAAGATTAACAATTTAAACGTTTTTTTTTTATAATAAATTATTTATTGGGAAGGTTTTCTTGGGGGATGGTGGTTGAAATTCAGTTTCCCTAAATTAAATAAGGCCCCTTGTTAATTTTTCTCAATATGGGACACGTTAATATTAGCCATAATGGGTGACCCATGGAAAAATTATTTACAAAAAACCAGCTGGATTTTAAACAGTAACCTTTATCAAACATCAAAATATTTGTAGTAGGCCCTTTCAAATCAAATTACAAGAATCTTGTTTATTTTTATACATATAAACCCGAAAATTGGATATATATTTGCCATGACTTACCAAATGTATGGGGGCCAAAAACCCAAAATTAAGTCTTAAAAAAATTGAATTGAAAATGTTAAAATAAAGAATTATGATTTACTTTTATTATTCAATTATGACAGAACGGACACTCAATGCCCTCTAAGTGGGAAAAATGAAGCTTTTTTCCAAAAAAATTGAAGAATACCTTGTCAGGCCCGTTTAAACATGTAATAAAAACAAATCGAATTGGACATTTAAAATCCAATACGACCTGAAATCTTTTGTTTTCGGACAAATTTGAGGACATACAAATTATGATAAACACCTCGCACATGAATTTCTCATTATATGGTGATGCAACGCTCGGGCAGACTTATACCAACGTATTGTCAAGTTCCCGCCGACGGTGGCGCGACATTGTATCGTGCTTTTCTGAGGTATTGGCGATTTAAGAAAGAGTTAAAATAGTAAGCGGACTATCATTTAAATGACATTGATGACCACGGATTGACGTTGTACAAGTCAATGAACAGGAAATCCCAGGACGGTCGAACATGTCCCTCAATATTAATGATGGGAGGAGGATGCCAATGGCAAATGTCTCCAATAATTACTCGCTTCTCAATAAAATCTTTGAATTTGAAATTACAGACATCATATAGTCGAGGTACTTCTGTCAATTTTCTGACAATTTTATTGGTGCATATAGCCAAAACAACAAAATGCGCAAATTCACGTACATTTTTTGAGAATTTAAAAGAATTAAACAACTTTCAAACGTATTTATTTTAATAATAATGTTCCCATTTATTGATTGGAAGGGTTGTTACTTTGGTGGGGATAGCGTAGGTCATAGGCTTAATTCACGTTTCCTCCCAAATCATAACAATAGATCGCCGCCGCTCGTTGTATACCGACATTTACACTATGCAATACTGGCCGACAACACGGTATAATAATATACGTTCTTCGGATATGATTGGAGTGTACCCTGCATATGGGAAATAACATTTACAGTTTCATTCATTACAACCACACTGACAGCTGGTCATTTATAATACAACTGTAGGCCTTTGCATCTAAACCTTCAGAAGAAAATATATTTCACTGTGACGTATGAGGGGCTTCTCAAGAGGATATCAAAGCATTATCAAGATTATCCTGTGTTTATTTTTATACGGTATAACAGCAACAGAAAATTGGGATCAGTATATTATAAGCCATGACTTGCACCGAAATGTGATGGAGTGGGTCACTACTAAACACAAAATGTTCAAAGATCATTAAAAATACTTAGAAATCTGACAAATTGTTAAAATAAAAGACAACTATTATTGATGTCTCACCTTTGATTTATGCTCAATTTAATTGGACAGTCAGGAGGCTGTTGACTTTTCACATCCTAATGGAAACCACCCTCTACACTAGTGAACACCACCACTGAAAGCATTGTTTTGAACAAAAAAAAACGCTTGGAAGAAAAATTAGGACCACTTGTTCAGGGGCCGAGTGTATCCAAAACAATCACAGATAGAAGTATAGGACCTAAGTTCATGACATTGGACCATTTTACATAATCCTAATATGTACAGACCTGAAATCTTTGTTTTCGGACAAATTTGAGGACATACAAATTATGATAAACACCTCGGACATGAATTTCTCATTATATAGTGTGGTGCAACGCTCGGCAGACGTTTACCAACGTATTGTCAGGTTCCGCCGACGGTGGCGCGACATTATCGTGCTTTTCTGAGGTATTGGCGATTTAAGAAAATGAGTTAAAAGTGTAAGCGGGACTATCATTTAAATGACATTTGATGACCACCGGATTGACGTTGTACAAGTCAATGAACAGGAAATCCCAGAGGACGGGTCAACATGTCCCTCAATATTAATGATGGGGAGGAGGATGCCAATGGCAAATGTCTCAATAATTATCACTATCAATAAAATCTTGAATTTGAAATTACAGACATCATCATTAGTCAGGTACTTCTGTCAATTTTCTGACAATTTATTGGTGCATTCAAAACTTAAAATGCGCAAATTCACGTACATTTTTTGAATTTAAAAGATTAAACAACTTTCAAACGTATTTATTTTTAATAATAAATGTTCCATTTATTGATTGGGAAGGGGTTATTACTTGGGTGGGGATGCGTAGGTCATGAGTATTAATTCCTACGTTTCCCTCTCCCAAATCATAACAATAGATCGCCGCCTCGTTGTATACCGACACTGTTTACACTATGCAATCTGGCCGACAACACAGTATAATAAATCGTTCTTCGGATATGATTGGAGTGTGCCCTGCATATATGGGAAATAACATTTACAGTTTTCATTCTAATACAACAACACACGACAGCTGGACATTTATTAAAATACGATCATCAGGGCCGCTTTGCATCTAAACCTATACGAAGAACATATGTTTCACTGTGACGTATGTGGGCGCTTCTCTTGAGGATATCAAGCATATCAGATTATCCTGTTTATTTTTTATACGGTATAACAGCAACAGAAAATTGGGATCAGTATATTATAAGCCATGACTTGCCGAAATGCATGATGGGTGGCTGGTACACTAAACACAAAATATGTTCAAAGATCATTAAAATACTTAGAAATCTGACAAATTGTTAAAAATAAAGACAAACTATTATGATGTCTCACCTTTGATTTATGCTCAATTTAATGTGGACAGTCAGGAGGGCTGTTGACTTATTCACTCCTAATGGAAACCACCTCTACACTAGTGAACACCCACACTGGAAAGCATGTATTTGAACAAACAAACACAACCTTGAAGAAAATTAGGACCACTTTCAAGGCCAGTGTATCAAAACAATCAAGATAAGTAATTAAGGACCTAAAGTTCATGAGCATTGGACATTTTACATAATCCCTAATTGTACAGAACCTAAATCTTTGTTTTCGGACAATTTGAGACATACAAATTATGATAAACACCTCGGCATGATTTCTCATTATAGTGTGGTGCAACGCTCGGAGATGTTATACCAACATGTGTCAAGTTCCGCCGACGGTGGCGCACATTATCGTGCTTTTCTGAGGTATTGGATTTAGAAATGAGTTAAAATAGTTAGGACACATTTAAATGACATTTGATGACACCCGGATTGACGTTTTACAAGTCAATGACGAAATCCAGAGGACGGGTCGAACTGTCCCTCAATAAGATGGGAGGAGATCCAATGGAAATCTCCCAATTTTATTTTTTTTAAAAAAATTTTAAAAATTTTAAAATTTCAGACACATATTAGTCGAGGTACTTTGCAATTTTTTCTTGCGAATTTTATTGGTGATATAGCACAAACTAACAAAATGCGCAAATTACGTACATTTTTGGAGGGAAATTTTTAAAAATTAAACAACTTTCAAACGATTTATTTTAATAATAAATGTTCCATTTATTGATTGGGAAGGGGGTTCTCTTGGTGGGGTAGGTAGGTCATGGTAATTCCTACGTTTCCCCCTTTAAATCATAATAATCGCCCCTCATTGTATACCGACACTGTTTCAATTAATACTAGCACAACACGTATAATAAATAGTTCTTCGGATATGATTGGGAATTAGCCCGCAAAATGGGAAATAACATTTAAGTTTTCTTTATTACAACCACACGAGCTGGTCATTTCTTAAATACAACGGTAGGCCGCTTGATCTAAACCCATACGAAAAATATTTCACATGAATAGGCGCTCTCAAGAGATATCAACTTATCAAGATTATCCTGTGTTTATTTTTATAGGTATAAAGCAACAGAAAATTGGGATAGTATTATAAGCATGACTTGAATGTATGGTGGGCAACACAAAACAAAATGTTCAGATCTTAAATACTAGAAATCTGACAAATTGTTAAAATAAAAGACAAACTATTTTGATGTCTCACCTTTGATTTTATGCTCAATTTAATTGGACATCAGGGGGCTGTTTACTTTTCAATCTAAGGGAAAACCCCCCTCTACATGAACAAACACCCCTGGGAAAGATGTATTTTGAAAAAAAAACCCCCTTGAAGAAAATAGACATTTTTACATCAAAACAATCACAGATAGAAATAATTAGACCAAAGTTATGACATTGGACCATTTTACATAATCCCTAAATGACAGACCTAAATCTTTGTTTTTCAGACAATTTGAGGACATAAATTATGATAAACACCTCGTGAATTTCATTATATAGTGTGTGCAAGTCAGCAGACGTTATACCAACGTTTGTCAAGTTCCGCCATTTGGGGCGACATTTATTCTTTTTTGTATTGCGATTTAAAATGGGTTAAATATGTTAACGCATATTTAAAAAATTGTGCAGTTGACCGGGTTTTACAAGTCAATGAACAGAAATCCCAGGGACGGGTCGAAAATGTCCCTCAATATTAAGATGGGAGGGAGGATAATGGAAATGTCTCAATAATTATCCTTTCAATAAAATTTTGAATTTTGATTACAGATCATCAATTGTCAGGGACTTCCGTCAATTTTTTGAAATTTATTGGCATACAAAACAACAAAATGCCAAATTCACGTACATTTTGAGAATTTTAAAGATAAACAACTTTCAAACTATTTATTTTAATAATAAAAGTTCCATTTATTGATTGGAAGGTTGTTACTTGGTGGGAAAAGCTAGGTCAGAGTATTAATTCTTTCGTTTCCCTCTCCAAATCATAACAATAATCGCCGCTCATTGTATACCAATGTTTACACTATGAATACTGGGACAACACATATATAATATAGCCGGATATGATTGGGTGTAGCCCTCTATAGGAAAAACATTTACAGTTTCATCTATTACAACCACACAGCTGTCATTCTTTAATACAACCGGGAGGGGCCTTTCATCAACCATCGAAGAAATATATTTACGTGACGTATGAGGGGGCTTCTCAGAGGATATCAAAGCATTATCAAAAATTATCCGTGTTTATTTTTTATACGGTATAACACAACGAAAATTGGATCAGTAATATAAGCCATGACTTGCAATTTGATGGTGGCACACTAAACAAAAATGTTCAAGATCATTAAAAATACAGAAATCTGACAAATTGTTAAAAAAAGACAAACATTATTGATGTCTACCTTTATTTTATGCTCATTTAATGTGAATCAGGGCTGTTTACTTTTCACATCTAATGAAACCACCCTCTACCAATTTAACACACACAGGAGGGTTATTTAACAAAAAGCCCACCTTGAAGAAAATTTGGACCACTTTTTAGGGCCTAGTGTATCAAAAAAAATCACAGATTAAGAATTAAGGGCCTAAAGTTCATGACAGGCCATTTTCATAATCCTAATATGTAAGACCTAAATCTTTGTTTTCGGACAAATTTTAGGACATTTACAAATTATATAAACACCCCTGAATTTCTCATTATAGTTGGTCAACGCTGGCAGACTTATCCAACTTTTAATTCCCAGGGGGGCACTTTCCGGCTTTCAGGGATTGCATTTAGAAAATGGTTAAATAGTGTGGGACTATCATTTAATGACTTTATGACAACCGGATTGACGTTGGTCAATGAACAGGAAATCAGAGGTGGGGTATGTCCCCCCAAAATTAATGATGGGGGAGAGGATAATGCAAATGTCTCCCCCAAAAATTATCTCTCAATAAAATTTGAATTTTGTTACAGACATCATCATTTCAGTATTCTGTAATTTCACAATTATTGTGCATATAGGGACAAACTCAAAATGCGCAAATTCAGTACATTTTTGAAATTTTAAAAAATTAACAACTTTCAAACTATTTATTTTAAAATAAATGTTTCCATTTATTGATTGGAAGGGTTTTTTGTGGGATAGCGTAGGTCATGAGTATTATTCCTCGTCCCTCCCAATCTTTAAAAATAGTCGCCGCCGTCATGTATGCACTTTACCAAATATGCAATACTGGCCGACAACACAGTATAATAATATCGTTCTTCGGAATTTATTGGGAGTGTAGCCCTGCTATATGAAATACTTTACAGTTTTCATTCTATACAACCACAGACAGCTGGTCATTTCTTATAATACAACCGGTAGGCCGCTTTGCATCTAAACCTATGAAGAAAAATATATTTCACTGCTGACGTATGGGCCCTTTCAAGAGGATATCAAAGCATTATCAAAAATTATCCTGTGTTTATTTTTTTTATACGGTATAACAGCAACAAAAAGGGATCAAGTATATTATAATATGACTTGCACCAAATGTGATTGTTGCACACTAAAACAAAATGTTCAAAGATCATTAAAAATACTTAGAAATCTGACAATTGTTAAAATAAAGACAAACATTATTGATGTCTCACCTTGATTTTTTATGCTCAATTTAATGGGACAGTCGAGGGCTGGTTTTCACATCCTAATGAAAAACCCCCCTCCACTATGAACACACCACCTGGAAAGCATGTTTTAAAAAAGCCCAAGCTTGGAAAAATGACCACTTGTTCAGGGCCTAGTGTATCCAAAACAATCACAGATAGAAGTAATTAAGGGCCCAAAGTTATGACATTGGACCATTTCATAATCCCAATATGTAACCTGGGAAAACTTTTGTTTTGGACAAATTTGAGGACATACAAATTATGATAAACACCGGCACGAATTTTCATTTATATAGTTGGTGCAACGTGGCAGAGACGTTATACCAACTATATTGTCAAGTTCCGCCGACGGGGGGCGACATTGTATCTGTTTTCAAGGGATTGGCGATTTAAGAAAATGAGTTAAATAGTGAAGGGGAATCTTTAAAAGACTTTGATTACCACCCGGGTTGACGTTGTACAAGTCAATGAACAGAAATCCAGAGGACGGTTGCATGTCCTCCCAAAATTTTTGATGGGAGGAGGGATGCCAATGGCAATGTCTCCCAATAATTACCCTTTTCAATAAAATTTTGAATTTTAAACCCGACATCATCATTTAATTTAGTATTTTGTAATTTTTTTTGAAATTTTATTGTTTATATAGACAAACTAACAAAAATGCAAATTCCGTACATTTTTTGAGAATTTTAAAAATTAAACAACTTTAAACGTTTATTTTTAATAATAATGTTCATTTTGATTGGAAGGGGGTTACTTGGGTTGGGATAAACGTAGGTCATGAGATATCTACGTTTCTCTCCCAAATCAAAAATAAACGCCTGCTCTTAAAACCGACACTGTTTTAACTATGCAATCTCCGACAAACAGTATAATAATATACGTTCTTGGATATGATTGGAGTGTAGCCTGCTATATGAAATAACATTTATTTTATTCTATTACAACACCACGGCAGTGGTCATTTTTTATAATACAAAGGTAGGGCGCTTGCATCTAAACCATACGAAGAAAATATTTCATGTTGACGTATGAGGGCGCTTCAAAGAGGATATCAAAAACATTATAAGATTATCCTGTTTTATTTTTTTTAAGTATAACAGCAAAGAAATTGGATCATTAATGAAAGCCATGCTTGCACCGAAATGTGATGGAGTGTGGACACTAAACACAAAATTTCAAGAAACATTAAACTTGTCTGACAATGTTAAAATAAAGACAATATTATTGATTCTACCTTTGATTTTATTCAATTAATTGGACAGTCAGGAGGGCTTTGATTATTCACATCTAATGGAAACCACCTCTACATAGGAAACCAACCCGAAAGCATGTATTTGAACAAAAAGCCCAAGCTTGGAAGAAAATTGGACCACTTGTTCAGGGCTAAATGTATCCAAAACAATCACAGATAAAGTAATTAAGACCTAAAGTTCATGACATTTTGGGCCATTTACATAACCAATTTACAGACCTGAAATCGTTTTGACAAATTTGAGAATACAAATTGATAAACACTCCTAGATTTTCATTAAAAGTGGTGCAACGCGGCCGTATACCAACGATTTGGGCAGTCCGCCGACGGTGGCGACATTGTATCGGCTTTTCTGAGTATTGGCGATTTAAGAAAATAGTTAAAATAGGATAAGCGGGACTTCATTTAAATGAATTGACACGATTGACGTTGTACATCAATAACAGGAACCCAAGGAGGTCGAACATGTCCTCAATATTAAAATGGGAGGAGGATGCAATGGCAAATGTCTCCCAATTATCCTTCCAATAAAATTTTGAATTTTGAATTACAGAAAATCATATAGTCAGTACTTCGTCAATTTTTCTAACAATTTTATTGGTTGCATAATACAAAACTTTTAAAAAAATGTTAAATTCACGTAAAAATTTTGGGGGAATTTTAAAGGAAATTAAACAACTTTCAAAACTATTTATTTTTAATAAAAATGTTCCCATTTGTGATTGGGAAGGGGGGGTTTTCCTTGGGTGGATAAAGCGTGGTCATGAGAATTAATTCTCGTTTTCTGCCAAATCATAACATAATAGACCCCCCCCTCGTTGTAACCACACTGTTACATATGAATCTGACCCACAACAGATTAATAATATACGTTCTTCGATATGATTGGAGGTAGCCTGTAATAAATAACATTTACAGTTTCATTTTATTACAAACCCCAAAACGGCAGCTGGTCATTTCTTATAATACAACCTGGGCGCTTTGGATCTAAACCTATACAAGAAAATATATTTCCTGTTTAGTTGAGGGCCTTCTCAAGAGGGTATCAAGCATTATCAAGATTATCCTGTGTTATTTTTTATACGGGATAACACAACAGAAAATTGGGATCAGATATTATAAGGCCAGACTTGAAAATTGATGGGGTGGGGGACACTAAACACAAAATGTTCAAAGGGTCATTAAAATACTTGAAATTGACAAATTGTTAAAAATAAAGACAAACTATTATTGATGTCTCACCTATTTTATCTCAATTTAATGTGGGCAGTCAGGGGGTTTTGACTTTTACTCTTTAAAGAAACCACCCTCTACACTATAACAACCACACTGGAAAGCATGTATTTTTAACAAAAAAATCCAACGGAAGGAAAGATTAGACCACTTGTTCAGGCTATGTATCAAAACAATCACAGATAAAATATAAGGACCTAAGTTCAGACATTTGGGCCATTTACATAATCCTAATATGTACAGACTGAAATCTTTGTTTTTCAGACAAATTTGAGGACATACAAATTAGATAAACACCTCGGCACATGAATTTCTCATTATATAGTGTGGTGCAACCTCGGCAGACGTTATACCAACGATTGTCAAGTTCCCGCCGACGGTGGCGCGACATTGTATCGTGCTTTTCTGAGGTATTAGCGATTTAAGAAAATGAGTTAAAATAGTGTAAGCGGGACTATCATTTAAATGACATTTGATGACCACCCGGATTGACGTTGTACAAGTCAATGAACAGGAAATCCAGAGACGGGTCGAACATGTCCCTCAATATTAATGATGGGGAGGAGGATGCCAATGCAAATGTCTCCCCAATAATTATCGCTTCTCAATAAAATTTGAATTTTGAAATTACAGACATCATCATTGGTCGAGTACTTCTGTCAATTTTCTGACAATTTTATTGGTGCATATAACAAAACTAACAAAATGCGCAAATTCAGTACATTTTGGAGAATTTTAAAGAATTAAACAACTTTCAACGTATTTATTTTTAATAATAAATGTTCCCATTTATTGATTGGGAAGGGTTGTTACTTGGGTGGGGATAGCGTAGGCATGAGTATTAATTCTCGTTTCCTCTCCAAATCATAACAATAGATCGCCGCCGCTCGTTGTATACCGACACTGTTTACACTATGCAATACTGGCCGACAACACAGTATAATAATATACGTTCTTCGGATATGATTGGGAGTGTAGCCCTGCTATATGGGAAATAACATTTACAGTTTTCATTATATTACAACTACACACGCCAGCTGGTCATTTCTTATAATACAACCGGAAGGGCCGCTTTGCATCTAAACCTATACGAAGAAATATATTTCACTGTGACGTATGAGGGCGCTTCTCAAGAGATATCAAAGCATTATCAAGATTATCCTGTGTTATTTTTATGCAGTATAACAGCAACAGAAAATTGGGATCAGTATTTATAAGCCATGACTTGCACCGAAATGTGATGGAGTGGCTGCACACTAAACACAAAATGTTCAAAGATCATTAAAAATATAGAAATCTGACAAATTGTTAAAAATAAAGACAAACTATTATTGATGTCTCACCTTTGATTTATGCTCAATTTAATGCCGACACTAAGGAGGGCTGTTGACTTTTTCACCACCTAATGGGAACCACCCTCTACACTAGTGAACACCACCACACTGGAAAGCATGTATTTTGAACAAAAAAAAGCCCAACGCGGAAGAAATTGGGACCACTTGTTCAGGGCCTAGTGTATCCAAAACAATCACAGATAGAAGTAATTAAGGACCTAAAGTTCATGACATTGGACCATTTCATAATCCCTAATATGTACAGACCTGAAATCTTTGTTTTCGGACAAATTTGAGGACATACAAATTATGATAAACACCTCGGCATGAATTTCTCATTATATAGTGTGGTGCAACGCTCGGGCAGACGTTATACCAACGTATTGTCAAGTTCCCTGACGGTGGCGCGACATTTATCGTGCTTTTCTGAGGTATTGGCGATTTAAGAAAATGAGTTAAAATAGTGTAAGCGGGACTATCATTTAAATGACATTTGATGACTCGGATTGACGTTGTACAGTCAATGACAGGAAATCCCAGAGGGCAGGTCGAACATGTCCCCCCAATATTAATGATGGGGAGGGAGGATGCCCAAAGCAAATGTCTCCCCAATAATTATCCCTTTTCAATAAAATCTTTGAATTTTGAATTACAGACATCATCATTAGTCGAGTACTTCTGTCAATTTTTCTGACAATTTTATTGGTGCATATAGCACAAAACTAACAAAATGCAAATTCGTACATTTTTTGGAGAATTTTAAAAGATTAAACAACTTTCAAACGTATTTATTTTAATAATAAATGTTCCATTTATTGATTGGGAAGGGTTGTTACTTGGGTGGGGATAGTGGGGCATGAGTGTTAATTCCTACTTCCCTCTCCCAAATCATAACAATAGATCCGCCGCTCGTTGTATACCGACACTGTTTAACTATGCAATATGCCGACAACACAGTATAATAAAACGTTCTTCGGATATGATTGGGAGTGTAGCCCTGCTATATGGAAAAACATTTACAGTTTCATTCTATATTACAACCACAACGGCAGCTGGTCATTTCTTATAATACAACCGGTAGGGCCGCTTTGCATCTAAACCTATACGAAAATATTTTCACTGTGACGTTTAGGGCGCTTCTCAAAGGATATCAAAGCATTATCAGATTATCCTGTTTTTTTTTATACATAACAGCAACGAAAATTGGGATAGTATATTATAAGCCGCTTGCCGAAATGTGATGGGTGGGCGGCACACCCAAACACAAAATGTTCAAAGATCATTAAAATACTTGAATCGACAAATTGTTAAAAATAAGCAAAATATTTTTGATGTCTCACTTTGATTTTATCTCAATTTAATGTGGACGTCAGGAGGACTTTGACTTATTCACATCTAATGAAACCACCTCTAAATAGTGACCACCACACTGGAAAGCATTTTTTTGAACAAAAAAAGAACCGGAAGAAAATTAGGACCCTTGTTCGGGCCTAGATGTTCAAAACAATCACAGATAGAAGTAATTAAGGACCTAAAGTTCATGACATTGGACCATTTTTCATAATCCCTAATATGTACAGACCTGAAATCTTTTTTTTCGGACAAATTTGAGGACATGAAAATTTTGATAAACACCTCGCACATGAATTTCTCATTTATAATTGGTGCAACGCTCGGGCAGACGTTTACCCAAAGTTTGTCAATTCCCCCCGACGTGGCGCGACATTTATCGTCTTTTCTGAGGGATTGGGGATTTAAGAAAATGAGTTAAAAAAGTGTAAAGGTATCTTTAAATGACATTTGACCACCCCCATTGCTTGTCAAGTCAATGAACGGGAAAACAGGGACAGGTCGAACATTCCCCCCAATAATATGGGGGGAGGATGCCTTAAAAGTTCCCCCAAAAATTATCCTTCTCAAAAAAATTTTTAATTTTTAAAAACAGAAACATCATTGTGGTACTTCTGTCAATTTTTTTGAAATTTTATTGGGGCATTAAAACTAAAAAAATCGCAAATTGTTTTTTGGAAATTTTAAAAAAATTAAACAACCCAAAAGTATTTATTTTTTTAAAAGTTCCATTTTTTGATTGGGGGAAAGGGGGTTTTTCGGGGGGATGGGGTAGGGTTGGTAATTCCTACGTTTCCCTCCTTAAAAAATTTTTTTATAACAAATAGAAAAGGCCGCCCCCTTTGGTTGTTTTGTAGGTTTGGGTCATTTACGTTTTTATTTATTACAACCACACCCGCTGGTCATTCTTATAATACAAGTGGGCCCTTTTCATCTAAACCTATACGGAAAATATATTTCCTGTGACGTATGAGGCGCTTCTCAAAAGGGTATCAAAACTTATCAAAAATTTTCCTGTTTTTTTTTCGGGATAAAGCAACAGAAAATTGGGGTAGTATATTATAAGCCATGACTTGCACCGAAATGTGATGGGTGGGGGCCCTAAACAAAATGTTCAAAAATCATTAAAAAAAATTGAAATCGCAAATTGTTAAAAAAAAAGACAAAATTTATTGATGTTCCCTTTGATTTTATTAAATTTTAATTTTGGGCAGTCGGGGGTTTTGACATTCCCTCTAATGGGAAAAACCCCCCACTGTGACACCACCACATGGAAAACTGTATTTTGAACAAAAAAAAAACCCGGGAAAATTTGGACCCTTGTTAGGGTAGTGTTTCCAACAATCCAAATAAATAATTAAGGACCTAAAGTTCATGACATTGGACCATTTTTCATAATCCTAATATGTACAGACCAAAACTTTTTTTTCGGAAATTTGAGGGCCCTTTTTTTTATAAACCTCGACATGAAATTTTTCATTATGGGGGTTTCCTGGGCAGATACCAACTGTTTCAATTCCGCCGACGGTGGCGCGACATTTATCGTGCTTTCTGAAATTTTTGGCGATTTAAAAAATGAGTTAAAAAAAATTAAAGCGGGGCTATCATTTTTGACTTTTGACACCCGGATTGACGTTGCAAGTCAAGAACGAAATCCCAAAGGGCGGTCGAAAATTCCCCCCAATATTTTGATGGGAGGGAGGATATGAAATTCCCCAAAAATTATCCTTTCAAAAAATCTTTGAATTTTGAAAAAAACATCATCATTAGTAGTACTTCTTCAATTTTTTTTACAATTTTATTTGCATATAACAAAAATAACAAAAATCCAAAAAATTTACGTACATTTTGGAAATTTTAAAATTAAACAACTTTTAAACGTATTTATTTTTTTTTAAAAATAAATGTTCCCATTTTTTTTGATTGGGAAGGGTTGTTACTTGGGTGGGGATAGCGTGGTTTTTAATTTTTAATTCCAACCTTTCCCCCCCAAATCATAACAATAATCCCCTCTTTGTAGACACTTTTACACTATCAATACTGGCCGAAAACAGTTTTTAATATAGTTCTTCGGATTGATTGGGGTTTTCCCTGCTATAGGGAAAAAAATTTACAGTTTTTTTCTATTCAACCACCGGGGGGTTTTCTTATAAACAAGGTAGGGCCCTTTTCATCAAACCTATACAAAAAATATTTCCTGTGACGTTGAGGGCTTCTCAAAAGGGGTATCAAAGCATTATCAAGTTATCCTTTTTTTATTTTTGGAAAAAACAACAGAAAAATTTGGGGTAGTATTATAAGCCATGACTTGCCGAAATGGATGGGTGGGGGGCCCTAAAAAACAAAATTTGATTTAAAAAAACTTGAAATCGACTTTTTAAAATAAAGACAAACTATTGATGTCTCAGTTTTTATGCTCAATTTAATTTGGGCATCGGAGGGTTTGACTTTTCATCCCATGAAACCACCCCCCACTTGAACACCACCCCACTGGAAACTGTATTTTGAACAAAAAAAACCTTGGAAAATAAAATTTCCCAAAAAAATCACAGATAAAATAATTGGACAAAATTCTGGGGACCATTTTTAAAACCTAATATGCGACCCGAAATCTTGTTTTTTTTGGGCAAATTTGAGGACAAAAAATTATGATAAACACCTCCATGTTTCTCTTTTATGGTGGTGCAACGCTCGGGCAGACTTATACCAACGTTTTTCAGGTTCCCCAAAAGGTGGGGCCCACATTATCGGCTTTTTTGAGGGATTGGGATTTGAAAATGGTTAAAAATTTAACGGGGCTATTTTAATGACTTTTACCCCGGTTGACGTTGCAAATCAATGAACGAAATCCCAGAGGGCGGGTCGCATTCCCCCAAAATTTTAAAGATGGGGGGGGAGGAGAAAGCAAAATTTTCCCCCCTAATTATCCTTTTCAATAAAAACTTGAATTTTGAAATTACAGACATCATCATTGGGCGGGACTTCTTCAATTTTCGCTTTTTTGGGATATAGCAAAAACAACAAAAATTAAATTCCCTACATTTTTGAGAATTTTAAAAAAATTAAACAACTTTTAAACGTTTTATTTTAATAATAAATTTCCCATTTATTGATTGGGGAAAGGGTTGTTACTTGGGTGGGATGCTGGGGCTGGTTTTAAATTACCCTTTCCCCCTCCCAAATCATAATTTCAAAAATGCCCTCGTTTATACCACACTGTTTAAAATGCAATACTGGGGCAACACAGTTAAAAATATACGTTCTTCGGATATGATTGGGGTGTAGCCCCCTTTTAGGGGAAAAAACATTTGTTTTTTTTCCAAATTTCAACCACCAGCTGGGCATTTCTTATAATACAACCATGGGCCGCTTTGCATCTAAACCTATACAAAAAAAATATATTTCACTGTGGCTTGAGGGCTTCTCAGAGGATATCAAAGATTATCAATTTCCTTTTTTTTTTATCATTTTAACACAGAAAATTGGGATCTATATTAAAGGCTTTTCCCAAATTGATGGGTGGGCCACTAAACCAAAAAAGTTCAAAAAATCATTAAAAAAACTTGAAATCGACAAATTTTAAAAAAAAGAAAATATTGATGTTTACCTTTGATTTTTTTTAATTTAATGTGGACGCAGGAGGGGGGTTTTACTTTTCCCTCTAATGGGGAAAACCCCCCCTCACTAGTGAACACCCCACATAAAGCATTATTTTAACCCAAAAAAACCCCCTTGGAAGAAAATTGGATTTTCGGGGCCTAGTTCAAAACAATCGATAGAAATAATTAAAGGGCCTAAAGTTCATGTTGGACCATTTCTAATTTTTAAACAGACCTGAAATCTTTGTTTTCGGAAAATTTGAGGACATACAAATTATATAAACACCTGGGTTTTCTCATTATAGTGGGTGCCTCAGACTTTTCCCAATTTGTCAATTCCCCCAAAAGGTGGCGCGACTGTATCGTCTTTTCGAGGTATTGGCGATTTGAAAAAAGAGTTAAAATAGTTAAAACGGGACTATCATTTAAAATTTTTAACCCCGGGTTGAGTTTTAAGACAGAAATAAAAAGGGGCGAACATGTCCCCCCAAAATAAGTGGGGGGGATGCCAATGAAATGTCTCCCCAAAACCCTTTAAAAAATTTTAATTTTGTTGAAAAATCATTGGTGGGTCTTCTGTCAATTTTTTGCAATTTTTGGTATATACCAAAAAAAAAAATCCAAATTACGTACATTTTTTTGGGGAAATTTTAAAAATTTTAAAAACCCTTTTAAAAGTATTTATTTTTTAATAAATGTTCCCCCTTTTGTTGGGAAGGGGTTGTTACTTGGGGGGGGATAGCGGGTCATGGTTTAATTCCCCTTTCCCTCTCCCCCAACATAACAAAAACCCGCCGCTCTTTGTATCCGAAATGTTTACAATTGACAACACGTATAATAATACGTTCTTTTGGAATGATTGGGTTACCCCGCTATTAGGAAAAACATTTACATTTTCATTTTTACAACCACACAGCTGGTTTTCTTATAATACAACCGGAGGGCCCTTTGCATCTAAACCTATCGAAGAAAATATATTTCACTTGACGTTTGGGGGGGGTTTTCAAAAAGGATATCAAAAATTATCAAAAATTTCTGTTTTTATTTTTATACGGTATAACGCAACGAAAATTTGGGGTCATTTTATCCCCTGACTTGCACCGAAATTGATGGGTGGGGTGGGCCACTAAAACAAAAAGTTCAAGACATTAAAAACTTAGAAATTTACAAATTGTTAAAAAAAAAGACAAAATTTTATTGATGTCTCCTTTTATTTTTATCTTTAATTTTGGGTAGGGCTTTGACTTATTCCCCTCCCAATGGAAAAAACCCTCTACAAGTGAAACCCCCACACTGGAAAAATGGAAAAAAAAAGGGTTTGGAAAAAATTGGACCCTTTTCAGGGCCCCGGGGGTCAAAAAAATCAAGAAAAGATGGACTAAAGTTTGAATTGGACCATTTACAAATCCCCAAAAATTTCAGACCCGAAATCTTTGTTTTTTGGAAAATTTGGAAAACAAATTATGTAAAAACCTCCATGAATTTCTTTATATGTGGTGCAACGCTCGGGCGACATACCAACGTATTGCAATTCCCCCCGACGGTGGGCGCATTTTTGTGTTTTCTGAGGTATTGGCGATTTAAAAAAATGATTAAATGTTAAGCGGGGCTATCTTTTGTTTTATGACCACCCCGGTTGACGTTGTACCGTCAATGAACAGGAAATCCCAGAGGGGGGTCGAACATGTCCCTCAATAATGATGGGGGGGAGGATGCCAATGGCAAATGTCTCCCAATAATTATCCCTAAAAAATCTTTTTTTTAAATTGTATCATTAAGGTACTTCTTCAATTTTCTGACAATTTTATTGGTCATAAAAAAACAAAAAATGCCAAAATTTCCAATTTTTTGGGAATTTTTTTAAAAAAACTTTTAAACGTATTTATTTTTTAATAAATTTCCCCTTTATTGATTGGGAAGGGTTGTTACTTGGGGGGGAAGCGGGTCATAATTTTTTTCCCCTTTCCCCCTCCCCCAAACATAACTGATCCCCCTCTTTTTATACCAATTTTCCCTTTCAATACGCCGAAAAATATACGTTCTTTGGATATGATTGGGGGTTAACCCCCTTTTTGGGAAATAAATTTCAGTTTCATTCTATTACAACCCAAAACCGGCAGCTGGTTTTCATAATACAACCGGGGGGCGCTTTTCATCTAAATATAGAAAATATTTTCCCGTGACATGGGGGCCCTTTTCAAGAGGATATCAAAGCTTTGATTATCTTTTTTTTTTTATGGATAAAACAACAGAAATGGGGTCATATTTATAAATGACCCCAAATGTGATGGGTGGGCGGACACTAAAAAAAAATTTCAAAGATCATTAAAATACTTAAAAACGACAAATTGTTAAAAAAAAAAGACAAACTATTTTTATGTTTACCTTTGATTTTTTTGCTAATTTTTTGGACAGCAGGAGCTTTTTTTATTCCCTCCCAATGGGAAACCCCCCTCACTAGTGAAAACCACCCACTGGGCATTTTTAAAAAAAAAACCCCAACCGGAAGAAAAATTTGGACCCTTGTTCGGGGCCTGGTTCCAAAACAATCAAGATAGAAGTAATTAAGGACCTAAAGTTCATGACATTGGAATTTAAAAATCCTAATATGTACAGACCAAAAACTTTGTTTTGGACAAATTTGAGGACATACAAATTATGATAAAAACCCCGCACATAATTTCTCATTTAAAATTTGGTGCAACGCTCGGGGCTTTACCAACGTATTGTCAAGTTCCGCCGACGGTGGCGCGACATTATCGTGCCCGGGTAGGGGTTTAAAAAAATAGTTAAATAGTTAAGCGGGACTTCATTTAAATGACATTTGATACCCCCGGATTGACGTTGTACAAGTCAAGAAAAATCGAGGGCGGGTCGAACGCCCCCCAAATTAAAGATGGGGAGGGGGGTGCCAATAAATTCTTAAAAATTTTCCTTCTCAATAAAATCTTTGAATTTTGAAATTTCAGACATCATCATTTGTCAGGGACTTCCAATTTTCTACAATTTTATTGGGCAAACAAAAACAACAAAAATGCGCAAATTCACGTACATTTTTTTGGGGAATTTTAAAAAAAATTTAAAAAACTTTCAAAGTATTTTTTTTAATAAATGTTCCCCCTTTTTTGATTGGGAAGGGTTGTTCGGGGGGGGATAAGGGGTTATTTTCTTTCCCCCTCCCTCCAATGATCCCCCCTCTTGTATCCATTTTAAAATTCTCTGGGAAACACGATAAAAAATACGTTCTTCGGATATGATTGGGAAAAACCCCGCTATATGGAAATAACATTTATTTCATTCTATTACAACCCCACGGCAGCTGGGCATTTCTTTATAATACAACCAGGGGCCCTTTGCATCTAAACCTATCGAAAAAAATATTTTCTGTGACGTATGGGGGCTTCTCAAAAGGATATAAAGCATTATCAAGATTATCCTGTTTTTTTTTTTATCTTCACAAAAAATTGGGGGTCAGTATATTTAAAACCATGACTTGCACCAAGTGTGGGGGGTGGCACACTAAAAACAAAATTTAAATCATTAAAAAAACTTGAAATCTGACAAATTGTTTAAAAAAAAAAAACAAACTTTTTTGTTCTCACCTTTGATTTTATCTCAATTTAATGTGGACGTCAGGGGGGTTTTACTTATTCACATCTAATGAAACCACCCCCCCAATAGTAACACCCCTGGAAACTTTTTTAACAAAAAAAAGCGGAAGTTGGACCCTTTTTAGGGCCTGTGTATCCCAAAAAAACACAGATAAAGTAAAGGACCCAAAGTTTGACATTGGACCATTTCGCAATCCTAAAATGTAAACCTGAAATCTTTGTTTTTTGGACAAATTTTGGGGCATACAAATTTTGATAAACACCTCGGCACATAATTTCTCTTATATGGGGGTGCAACCTCGGGGGACGTTATCCAACGTATTGTCAAAATTCCGCCGACGGTGGGCCCACATTTTTCTGCTTTTCTGAGGTATTGGCGATTTAAGAAAATAGTTAAAATGGTAACGGGGCTATCATTTAAATGACATTTATGACCACCGGTTGACGTTTAAAATCAATGAACAGGAAATCCCCGAGGACGGGTGAACATTCCCTCAAAAAAGATGGGAGGGGGGATGCCAATAAATTCTCCCCCAAAAATTATCCCTTTTCAAAAAATTTTGAATTTTGAAAAACAAATATCATTATGGTCTTCTGTCAATTTTCTGACAATTTTATTGGTATATACCAAAACTAACAAAAAAGGGAAATTCCAACATTTTTTGGAGAAATTTTAAAAATTAAACAACTTTCAAACGTATTTATTTTAATAATAAATGTTCATTTATTGATTAAAGGGGTTTTTTGGTGGGGATGGGGGGTCATGGATTAATTCCCCTTTCCCCCTCCCAAAACATAACAATAATCGCCGCCGCTCTTGTATCCCATTTTTCCCATCTACTGGCCGACAACACGTTAATAATACGTTCTTGGGTATGATTGGGGTTCCCCCTATATGGGGAAAAAACATTTCATTTTACTATTACAACCACACGGGACGGTTTTTCTTTATACAACCGTGGGGCCCTTTCATCTAAACCTTTAAAAAAATATTTTCACTGTGACGTTGAGGGCTTTAAGGGGATATCAAAACATTATCAAAATTATCCTTTTTTTTTTTACGGTTAACAACAGAAAGGGGTCAGTATTTATAACCCGCTTGCACCGAAAGTGATGGGTGGTGGGACCAAAAAAAAAAAAAGTCATTAAAAAAACTTGAAATCGAAAAATTTTAAAAAAAAAGACAAACTAAATTTATGTCTATTTTTTATTAATTTAATTGGACAGCAGGAGGCTTTGACTATTCATCTAATGGAAACCACCCCCTAAATATGAAAACCACCACCAAAACGTATTTTAAAAAAAAAGCCCAAGGCGGAAAAAAATTAACCATTTTTTCAGGGCCTATTTCCCCAAAAAATCCAGATAATTTGGACCTAAAATTCATGACATTGGACCATTTACATAATCCCCAATTACAGACCAAATCTTTGTTTTCGGACAAATTTTGGGGCATACAAAATTTTGAAAACCTCCACTGAAATTTTCATTATATTGGGTGCAACCCGGCGACTTTTTATTTTAAGTTCCCCCCACGGTGGCCGACATTTTTCGTGCTTTCTGGGTTTTCGATTTGAAAATGGGGTTAAAAATTGTGCGGGGCTATCATTTGATGACCACCGGATTGACGTTGTACAAGTCAATGAACAGAAATCCAGAGGACGGGTCGAACATGTCCCTCAATATTAAATGATGGGAGGAGGATGCCAATGGCAAATGTCTCCCCAATAATTATCGCTTCTCAATAAAATCTTTGAATTTGAAATTACAGACATCATCATTAGTCAGGTACTTCTGTCAATTTTTCTGAAATTTTATTGGTGCATATAGCACAAAACTAACAAAATATAAATTCCTACATTTTTTGGGGAATTTAAAAATTAAACAACTTTCAAACGTATTTATTTTAATAATAAATGTTCCCATTTATTGATTGGGAAGGTTGTTACGGTGGGGATAGCGTAGGTCATGAGTATTAATTCCTACTTTCCCTCTCCCAAATCATAACAATAGATGCCGCCCTCTTGTATCCGACACTGTTTACACTATGCAATATGGACAACACAGTATAATAATATAGTTCTTCGGATATGATTGGGAGTGTAGCCCTGCTATATGGAAATAACATTTACAGTTTTCATTCTATTACAACCACACGCTGGTCATTTCTTATAATACAACCGGGAGGCCGCTTTGCATCAAACCTATAGGAAGAAAATATATTTCTCTGTGCCGTATGAGGGCGCTTCACAAAAGGGTATCAAAGCATTATCAAGATTTTCCTGTGTTTATTTTTGTATACGGTATAACAGCAACAGAAAATTGGGATCAGTATATTATAAGCCATGACTTGCACCGAAATGTGATGGAGTGGGCTGGCACACTAAACACAAATGTTCAAAAATCATTAAAAAAACTTGAAATCTGACAAATTGTTAAAATAAAGACAAACTTTATTGATGTCTCACCTTTGATTTTATGCTCAATTTAATGTGGACAGTCAGGAGGGCTGTTGACTTCACATCTAATGGGAAAACCCCCTCTACACTAGTGAACACCACCACACTGGAAGCATGTATTTTGAACAAAAAAAAGCCAACCCTTTGGGAAAAAAATTAGGACCATTGTTCAGGGCCTAGTGTATCCCAAAAAAATCACAGATAGAAAATAATTAAGGACCCAAAGTTCATGACATTGGAAACCCTTTTACATAATCCCCAATATGTACAGACTGAAATCTTTGTTTTCGGACAAATTTGAGGACATACAAATTATGATAAACACCTCAGCACATAATTTCTCATTATATAGTGTGGTGCAACGCTCGGGGAAAGTTATACCAACATTGTCAAGTTCCCCCCGACGGTGGCGCGACATTTATCGTGCTTTCTGAGGTATTGCGATTTAAGAAATGAGTTAAAATAATTAAACGGGGCTTCATTTAAATGACATTTGATGACCACCCGGATTGACTTGTACAGTCAATGAACAGAAATCAGAGGACAGGTCGACATGTCCCCTCCAATATTAATGATGGGAGGAGGATGCCAATGGCAAATGTCTCC
>CM055832.1:35246430-35284965 GCA_029582265.1 Zoroaster sp. YZ-2022 | reverse complement strand
TCCAAAAACCAAAATTTTTAATTTGGGTAATGTCTTCATACCTTAAACAGCATCCATGGACACTTACTCCCCTGTAAAATACAGTCAACTTGCATGCGGTTTCACAACAAACAATACAGCACTACACACTGTTACGAAAAGAAACATTTCTAAAGTAAGGAATAACTTTTAAAGTTTTCAAGGAGGCCGATAGATTTATATCTAAATTAAAGCTTAGGTTCTCCCATCTCGGAAAAACACCATAATCTTGCGGAATTTGGATAATGTCTTCCATACCTTAAACAACCTCCATGGACACTTAGCCCACTGTAAAATACAGGTCAACTTGCATGCGGTTTCACAGCAAACAATACCCAGCACTGTACACTGTTACAGAAAACATTTCTAAGGTTAGAATAACTTTTAAAGTTTTCAAGGGAGGCCGATAAATTTATATCTAAATTAAAAGCTTAGAGTTCTCCCCTCTCAGGCTTTCAAAAACACAAAATCTTTGAATTTGGATAATGTCTTCATACGCCATAAAACTTGGCCTCCATGGACACTTAGCCCCCCTGTAAAATACCAGTCAACTTGCATGCACGAGTTTTCACAGCAAACAATACAGCACATGTACACTGTTACGAAAGAAACATTTCTAAGGTTGAGGAATATCTTTTAAAGTTTTCAAAGGAGGGCGATAAATTTATATCCCTAAATTAAAGCTTAGGTTCTCCCCTCTCAGGAAAAACATACAAAATACTTTTGAATTTGGATAATGTCTTCATAAACCTTAAACGGCACTGCCATGGACACTTAGCCCCCTGTAAAATACGGTCCAACTTGCATGCGGTTTCACAGCCAAACAATACAACACAGTACACTGTTACAGAAAGAAACATTTCTAAGGTTAGGGAATAACTTTTCAACTTTTCAAGGAGGCCGATAAATTTATATCTAGATTAAAAGCTTAGGTTCTCCCTCTCGGAAAAACACCATACTTTTGAATTTGGATAATGTCTTCATACATAGCTTTGTAAACTGGCCTCCATGGACACTTACCCCCTCTGTAAAAATACGGTCCAACTTGCATGTGGTTTTTCACAGCACACAATACAGCACAGATACACTGTTACGAGAAAACATTTCTGGAGGTTAGAATAACTTTTCAACTTTTTCAAAGGAGCCAGATAAATTTATATCTAAATTAAAGCTTAGGTTCTCCCCTCTCGAGAACACCATACTTTTGAATTTGGGATAATGTCTTCCATACCTTAAACATGGCCTCCATGGACACCCCCCTGTAAAATACACGGTCAACTTGCATGCGGTTACACAGCACACACAATACAGCACGGTACACTGTTACGAAAAAAGAAACATTTCTAAGGATTGGGAATAACTTTTCAACACTTTTCAAGGGAGGCCGATAAATTATATCCTAAATTAAAAGCTTAGGTTCTCCCATCTCGGAGAAAAGACCATACTCTTTGAATTTGGATAATGTCTTCATACCTTAAACGGCCTCCATGGACACTTACTCCCCCTGTAAAATACGGTCCAACTTGCATGCGGTTTCACAGCAAACAATACAGCACTGTACACTGTTACAGAAAGAAACATTTCTAAGGTTGGGAATAACTTTCAAAGTTTTCTAAGGAGGCCGATAAATTTATATCTAAATTAAAGCTTAGGTTCTCCCATCTCGGAAAAGACACAAAATCTTTGAATTTGGATAATGTCTTCATACCTTAAGCAGCCTCCATGGACACTTAGCCCACTGTAAAATACACGGTCCAACTTGCATGCGGTTTTCACAGCAAACAATATGCTTGCACAGTAAGCTGTTACGAAAGAAAGGCATTTCTAAGGTTGGGAATAATCTTTTCAACTTTTCAAGGGAGGCCGATAAATTTATATCTAAATTAAAGCTTAGGTTCTCCTCTCTCAGGAAAACACAAAATACTTTTTGAATTTGGATAATGTCTTCATACCGTTAAACATTTCCTCCATGGACACTTAAGCCCCCTGTAAAAATACGGTCCAACTTGCATGCGGTTTCACAGCAAACAATACAGCACTGTAAACACTGTTACAGAAAAGAAACATTTCTAAGGTTGGGAATATCTTTTTGTAAAGTTTTTTCAGGAGGCAGATAAATTTATATCTAAATTAAAGCTTAGGTTCTCCCCTCTCAGGAAAAACACCATAATCTTTGAATTTGGATAATGTCTTCATACCTTAAACGTGACCTCCGCTGGACATAACCCCCTGTAAAAAATACGGTCAACTTGCATGCATTTCACAACCAAACAACACAGCACACTGTACTGTTGCAAGAAAGAAACATTTTGATTGGGAATATCTTTTAAAGTTTTGAGAGCGGATAAATTGATATCTAAATTAAAGCTTAGGTTCTCCATCTCGAAAAACACAAAATCTTTGAATTGGATAATATTCTTAAACTTGACTCATGGACCACTTCAGCCCACTGTAAAATACGAGTCCAACTTGCATACCCAGCAGTTTCACAGCAAACAATACAGCACAGTACACTGTTACAGAAAGAAACATTTCCCTAAGGTTGGAGAATAACTTTTCAACTTTTTCAAGGGAGGCGATAAATTGATATCTAAATTAAAGCTTAGGTTCTCCCCTCTCGGAAAAACACAAAATCTTTTGAATTTGGACATAATGTCTTCATACGTTAAACAGCCTCCATGGACATAGCCCCTGTAAAATACGGTCAACTTGCATGCGGTTTCACAGCAAACAATACAACACAGCTTTTTCTTTTACCACTGTTACGAAAGAAACATTTCTAAGGTTGGGAATAACTTTTTAAGTTTTCAAGGGAGGCCGATAAATTTATATCTAGAATTAAAGCTTGGGTTCTTCCCTCTCGGAAAAACACCATACTTTTAATTTGGATAATGTCTTCATACCTTAAACAGCCTCCATGGACGTACTTACCCCCCTGTACAAATACGGTCCAACTTGCATGTGCGGTTTCATAGCAAACAATACAGCACTGTACACTGTTACCAGACACAGAAACATTTCTAAGGTTGGGAATAACTTTTAAAGTTTTCAAGGGAGGCCGATAAATTTATATCTAAATTAAAGCTTAAGTTCTCCCATCTTTCGGAAAAACACGAAATCTTTGAATTTGGATAATGTCTTCATACCTTAAACAGCCTCCATGGACGCACTTAGCCCACTGTAAAATACAGGTCCAACTTGCATGCAGTTTCACAGCAATCAATACAGCATAGTACACACTGTTACAGAAAAACATTTCTAAGGTTAGGAATAACTTTTCAACTTTTCAAGGGAGGGCGATAAATTTATATCTAAATTAAAGCTTAGGTTCTCCCTCTCCGGAAAAACACAAAATCTTTGAATTTGGATAATGTCTTCATACGTTAAACGGCCTCCATGGACACTTAGCCTAGCCTGTAAAATACGGTCTGCTTGCATGCGGTTTCACAGCAAACAATACAACTGTACACTGGTACAGAAAAGAAACATTTCTGGGTTGGGGAATAACTTTTAAAAGTTTTTCAAGGGAGGCCGATAAATTTTTATCTAAATTAAAGCTGGGTTCCTCCCCTCTCGGAAAAACACCATACTTTTGAATTTGGATAATGTCTTCCTTCATACATTGGCCTCCATGGACACTTACCCCCCGTAAAATACGGTCAACTTGCATGCGGTTTCACAACCAACAATACAGCACTGTACACTGTTACGAAACGAAAACATTTCTAAGTTGGGTTTGGGGAATATCTTTTAAAAGTTTTAAGGAGAGGCAGATAAAATTGATATCTAAATTAAAGCTTGGAGGTTCTCCATCTCGGAAAAACACGACATTAAGGCAGATTTAATTTGGATAATGTTAGCTTAGGTTCTCCCATCTCATTGACATCTTTGAATTTGGATAATGTCTTCATACCTTAAACGGCCTCCATGGACATGAGACACTTAAAAGCCACTGTAATGGTCCACTGTAACCAAAAAATACGAATTATTGCATGCAGTTTCACAGCAAACAATACAGCACTGCAGTACACTGTTACACTGTTACGAAAGAAACATTTCTAAGGTTGGGAATAACTTTTCAACTTTTCAGGAGGGCGATAAATTTATATCTAAATTAAAAGCTTAGGTTCTCCCCTCTCGGAAAAACACACAAAATCTTTAATTTGGGATAATGTCTTCATACGTTAAACGGTCTCCATGGACATAGCCCCCTAACAATAACAGTCAACCTGCATGCGGTTTCCACAACAATACAATGCACACTGTACACTGGTACAGAAAGAAACATTTCTAAGGTTAGAATAACTTTTTAAAGGATTTTCAGGAGGCCGATAAATTTATATCTAAATTAAAGCTTAAAGGTTCTTTCCTCTCGGGAAAAACACCATACTTTTGAATTTGGATAATGTCTTCATACCTTAAACAGCCTCCATGGACACTTACCCCCTGTAAAATACGGTCAACTTGCATGCGGTTTCTGGCAAACAATACAGCACTGTACACTGTTACGAACGAAACATTTCTGGGTTGAGGAATAACTTTTAAAGTTTTCAAGGAAGGCCGATAAATTTATATCTAAATTAAGCTTAGGTTCTCCCATCTCTTAAAAACACGAAATCTGTTAAGTTGGATAATGTCTTCATACCTTAAACGGCCTCCATGGACACTTAGCCCACTGTAAATACGGTCCAACTTGCATGCAGTTTCACAGCAATCAATACAGCACAGTACACTGTTACAGAAAGAAACATTTTCTAAGGTTGGGAATAACTTTTAAAGTTTTCAAGGGAGGGCGATAAATTTATATCTAAATTAAAGCTTAGGTTCTCCCCTCTCGGAAAAACTCAAAATCTTTGAATTTGGATAATGTCTTCATACCGTTAAACGGCCTCCATGGACATAGCCCCTGTAAAATACGGTCAACTTGCATGCGGTTTCACAGCAAACAATACAGCACTGTACACTGGTACGAAAACATTTCTAAGGTTGGGAATAACTTTAAAGTTTTCAAGGAGGCCGATAAATTTATATCTAAATTAAAAGCTTAGGTTCTCCCCTCTCGGAAAAACACCATACTTTTGAATGTGGATAATGTCTTCATACCTTAAACGGCCTCCATGGACACTTACCCCCCTGTAAAATACGGTCAACTTGCATGTGGTTTCACAGCACACAATACAGCACAGTACACTGTTACGAAAGAAACATTTCTAAGGTTGGGAATAACTTTTCAACTTTTCAAGGGAGGCCGATAAATTTATATCTAAATTAAAGCTTAGGTTCTCCCCTCTCGGAAAAACACCATACTTTTGAATTTGGATAATGTCTTCATACCTTAAACGGCCTCCATGGACACTTACCCCCCTGTAAAATACGGTCAACTTGCATGCGGTTACACAGCACACAATACAGCACAGTACACTGTTACGAAAGAAACATTTCTAAGGTTGGGAATAACTTTTCAACTTTTCAAGGGAGGCCGATAAATTTATATCTAAATTAAAGCTTAGGTTCTCCCCTCTCGGAAAAACACCATACTTTTGAATTTGGATAATGTCTTCATACCTTAAACAGCATCCATGGACACTTACTCCCCTGTAAAATACGGTCAACTTGCATGCGGTTTCACAGCAAACAATACAGCACTGTACACTGTTACGAAAGAAACATTTCTAAGGATTGGGAATAACTTTTAAAGTTTTCAAGGGAGGCCGATAAATTTATATCTAAATTAAAGCTTAGGTTCTCCCATCTCGGAAAAAGACGAAATCTTTGAATTTGGATAATGTCTTCATACCTTAAACGGCCTCCATGGACACTTAGCCCACTGTAAAATACGGTCAACTTGCATGCAGTTTCACAGCAAACAATACAGCACAGTACACTGTTACGAAAGAAACATTTCTAAGGTTGGGAATATCTTTTCAACTTTTCAAGGGAGGGCGATAAATTTATATCTAAATTAAAGCTTAGGTTCTCCCCTCTCGGAAAAACACAAAATCTTTGAATTTGGATAATGTCTTCATACGTTAAACGGCCTCCATGGACACTTAGCCCCCTGTAAAATACGGTCAACTTGCATGCGGTTTCACAGCAAACAATACAGCACTGTACACTGGTACGAAAAACATTTATAAGGTTGGGAATAACTTTTAAAGTTTTCAAGGGAGGCCGATAAATTTATATCTAAATTAAAGCTTAGGTTCTCCCCTCTCGGAAAAACACCATACTTTTGAATTTGGATAATGTCTTCATACCTTAAACGGCCTCCATGGACACTTACCCCCTGTAAAATACGGTCAACTTGCATGCGGTTTCACAGCAAACAATACAGCACTGTACACTGTTACAGAAAAACATTTCTAGGATTGGGAATATCTTTTAAAGTTTTTAAGGGAGGCAGATAAAATTGATATCTAAATTAAAGCTTAGGTTCTCCCATCTCGGAAAAACACGAAATCTTTGAATTTGGATAATGTCTTCATACCTTAAACGGCCTCCATGGACACTTAGCCCACTGTAAAATACGGTCAACTTGCATGCAGTTTCACAGCAAACAATACAGCACAGTACACTGTTACGAAAGAAACATTTCTAAGGTTGGGAATAACTTTTCAACTTTTCAAGGGAGGCCGATAAATTTATATCTAAATTAAAGCTTAGGTTCTCCCCTCTCGGAAAAACACAAAATCTTTGAATTTGGATAATGTCTTCATACGTTAAACGGCCTCCATGGACACTTAGCCCCCTGTAAAATACGGTCAACTTGCATGCGGTTTCACAGCAAACAATACAGCACTGTACACTGTTACGAAAGAAACATTTCTAAGGTTGGGAATAACTTTTAAAGTTTTCAAGGGAGGCCGATAAATTTATATCTAAATTAAAGCTTAGGTTCTTCCCTCTCGGAAAAACACCATACTTTTGAATTTGGATAATGTCTTCATACCTTAAACAGCCTCCATGGACACTTACCCCCCTGTAAAATACGGTCAACTTGCATGCGGTTTCATAGCAAACAATACAGCACTGTACACTGTTACGAACGAAACATTTCTAAGGTTGGGAATAACTTTTAAAGTTTTCAAGGAAGGCCGATAAATTTATATCTAAATTAAAGCTTAGGTTCTCCCATCTCGGAAAAACACGAAATCTTTGAATTTGGATAATGTCTTCATACCTTAAACGGCCTCCATGGACACTTAGCCCACTGTAAAATACGGTCAACTTGCATGCAGTTTCACAGCAATCAATACAGCACAGTACACTGTTACGAAAGAAACATTTCTAAGGTTGGGAATAACTTTTCAACTTTTCAAGGGAGGGCGATAAATTTATATCTAAATTAAAGCTTAGGTTCTCCCCTCTCGGAAAAACACAAAATCTTTGAATTTGGATAATGTCTTCATACGTTAAACGGCCTCCATGGACACTTAGCCACCTGTAAAATACGGTCAACTTGCATGCGGTTTCACAGCAAACAATACAGCACTGTACACTGGTACGAAAGAAACATTTCTAAGGTTGGGAATAACTTTTAAAGTTTTCAAGGGAGGCCGATAAATTTATATCTAAATTAAAAGCTTAGGTTCTCCCTCTCGGAAAAACACCATACTTTTGAATTTGGATAATGTCGTCATACCTTAAACGGCCTCCATGGACACTTAACCCCCTGTAAAATACGGTCAACTTGCATGTGGTTTCACAGCAAACAATACAGCACAGTACACTGTTACGAAAGAAACATTTCTAAGGTTGGGAATAACTTTTCAACTTTTCAAGTGAGGCCGATAAATTTATATCTAAATTAAAGCTTAGGTTCTCCCCTCTCGGAAAAACACCATACTTTTGAATTTGGATAATGTCTTCATACCTTAAACGGCCTCCATGGACACTTACCCCCCTGTAAAATACGGTCAACTTGCATGCGGTTTCACAGCACACAATACAGCACAGTACACTGTTACAGAAAGAAACATTTTTAAGGTTGGGAATAACTTTTCAACTTTTCAAGGGAGGCCGATAAATTTATATCTAAATTAAAGCTTAGGTTCTCCCCTCTCGGAAAAACACCATACTTTTGAATTTGGATAATGTCTTCATACCTTAAACAGCCTCCATGGACACTTACTCCCCTGTAAAATACGGTCAACTTGCATGCGGTTTCACAGCAAACAATACAGCACTGTACACTGTTACGAAAGAAACATTTCTAAGGTTGGGAATAACTTTTAAAGTTTTCAAGGGAGGCCGATAAATTTATATCTAAATTAAAGCTTAGGTTCTCCCATCTCGGAAAAACACGAAATCTTTGAATTTGGATAATGTCTTCATACCTTAAACGGCCTCCATGGACACTTAGCCCACTGTAAAATACGGTCAACTTGCATGCAGTTTCACAGCAAACAATACAGCACAGTACACTGTTACGAAAGAAACATTTCTAAGGTTGGGAATAACTTTTCAACTTTTCAAGGGAGGGCGATAAATTTATATCTAAATTAAAGCTTAGGTTCTCCCCTCTCGGAAAAACACAAAATCTTTGAATTTGGATAATGTCTTCATACGTTAAACGGCCTCCATGGACACTTAGCCCCTGTAAAATACGGTCAACTTGCATGCGGTTTCACAGCAAACAATACAGCACTGTACACTGGTACGAAAGAAACATTTCTAAGGTTGGGAATAACTTTTAAAGAAGTTTTCAAGGGAGGCGATAAATTTATATCTAAATTAAAAGCTTAGGTTCTCCCTCTCGGAAAAACACCATACTTTTGAATTTGGATAATGTCTTCATACCTTAAACGGCCTCCATGGACACTTACCCCCTGTAAAATACGGTCAACTTGCATGTGGTTTCACAGCAAACAACACAGCACTGTACACTGTTACGAAGAAACATTTCTAAGGTTGGGAATAACTTTTCAACTTTTCAAGGGAGGCCGATAAATTTATATCTAAATTAAAGCTTAGGTTCTCCCCTCTCGGAAAAAAACCATACTTTTGAATTTGGATAATGTCTTCATACCTTAAACGGCCTCCATGGACACTTAGCCCGCCGTAAAATACGGTCAACTTGCATGCGGTTTCTGCAAACAATACAGCACTGTACACTGTTACGAAAGAAACATTTCTAGGATTGGGAATATCTTTTAAAGTTTTTAAGGGAGGCAGATAAAATTGATATCTAAATTAAAGCTTAGGTTCTCCCATCTCGGAAAAACACGACATCTTTGAATTTGGATAATGTCTTCATACCTTAAACGGCCTCCATGGACACTTAGCCCACTGTAAAATACGGTCAACTTGCATGCAGTTTCACAGCAAACAATACAGCACAGTACACTGTTACGAAAGAAACATTTCTAAGGTTGGGAATAACTTTTCAACTTTTCAAGGGAGGGCGATAAATTTATATCTAAATTAAAGCTTAGGTTCTCCCTCTCAAAAAACACAAAATCTTTGAATTTGGATAATGTCTTCATACGTTAAACGGCCTCCATGGACACTTAGCCCACTGTAAAATACGGTCAACTTGCATGCGGTTTCACAGCAAACAATACAGCACTGTACACTGTTACGAAAGAAACATTTCTAAGGTTGGGAATAACTTTTAAAGTTTTCAAGGGAGGCCGATAAATTTATATCTAAATTAAAGGTTCTCCCTCTCGGAAAAACACCATACTTTTGAATTTGGATAATGTCTTCATACCTTAAACAGCCTCCATGGACACTTACCCCCCTGTAAAATACGGTCAACTTGCATGCGGTTTCACAGCAAACAATACAGCACTGTACACTGTTACGAACGAAACATTTCTAAGGTTGGGAATAACTTTTAAAGTTTTCAGGAGGGCGATAAATTTATATCTAAATTAAAGCTTAGGTTCTCCCTCTCGGAAAAACACAAAAATCTTTGAATTTGGATAATGTCTTCATACCTTAAACGGCCTCCATGGACATAGCCAGCCCTGTAAAATACGGTCAACTTGCATGCAGTTTCACAGCAATCAATACAGCACAGTACACTGTTACGAAAGAAACATTTCTAAGGTTGGGAATAACTTTTAAAGTTTTCAAGGGAGGCCGATAAATTTATATCTAAATTAAAGCTTAGGTTCTCCCCTCTCGGAAAAACACAAAATCTTTGAATTTGGATAATGTCTTCATACGTTAAACGGCCTCCATGGACACTTAGCCCCCTGTAAAATACGGTCAACTTGCATGCGGTTTCACAGCAAACAATACAGCACTGTACACTGGTACGAAAGAAACATTTCTAAGGTTGGGAATAACTTTTAAAGTTTTCAAGGGAGGCCGATAAATTTATATCTAAATTAAAGCTTAGGTTCTCCCCTCTCGGAAAAACACCATACTTTTGAATTTGGATAATGTCTTCATACCTTAAACGGCCTCCATGGACACTTACCCCCCTGTAAAATACGGTCAACTTGCATGCGGTTTCACAGCACACAATACAGCACAGTACACTGTTACGAAAGAAACATTTCTAAGGTTGGGAATAACTTTTCAACTTTTCAAGGGAGGCCGATAAATTTATATCTAAATTAAAGCTTAGGTTCTCCCCTCTCGGAAAAACACAAAATCTTTGAATTTGGATAATGTCTTCATACATTAAACGGCCTCCATGGACACTTAGCCCCCTGTAAAATACGGTCAACTTGCATGCGGTTTCACAGCAAACAATACAGCACTGTACACTGTTACGAAAGAAACATTTCTAAGGTTGGGAATAACTTTTAAAGTTTTCAAGGGAGGCCGATAAATTTATATCTAAATTAAAGCTTAGGTTCTCCCCTCTCGGAAAAACACCATACTTTTGAATTTGGATAATGTCTTCATACCTTAAACGGCCTCCATGGACACTTACCCCCCTGTAAAATACGGTCAACTTGCATGCGGTTTCACAGCACACAATACAGCACAGTACACTGTTACGAAAGAAACATTTCTAAGGTTGGGAATAACTTTTCAACTTTTCAAGGGAGGCCGATAAATTTATATCTAAATTAAAGCTTAGGTTCTCCCCTCTCGGAAAAACACCATATTTTTGAATTTGGATAATGTCTTCATACCTTAAACGGCCTCCATGGACACCACCCCTGTAAAATACGGTCAACTTGCATGCGGTTTCACAGCAAACAATACAGCACTGTACACTGTTACGAAAGAAACATTTCTAGGATTAGGAATATCTTTTAAAGTTTTTAACCCTGCGGTAATTGTGGGTAGCGGTAGTCAACCGCCACTTTTAGCTAATTAATTAATTAATCCTTAATTGAGCGCTCAAAAAAACTATTTTTTTTCAAGTTCCTACATCAGCCATAGCCTAACAACATAGCATAGCCCCTTTAGTGTAGTTATTTATAGTTCAGCCAGACACAGGCCAGATACCATGACCCCTTCGCCACAAGGCCATACCTTGTGTACAAAACATGGTATACACAGCCCATATCCTTGACACAGCGGTACCCTTTGTGTGATCAATCATCCTGGTCTACGGGCTTGCCTCAGGATATCTGTGATCAATCATCCATGCTCAGGGGTTTGCTTGACAGTGCCTGGAAAAGGATTGACCAATAAACAAACTCAGAATTGATGTGTTTGGGCAGAAGTTGGCTACTGGCAAATGGGGGGTGGTTTAGGATTTCCCTTACACTAATACACCGCAGATGGCTGGCTATGCATTCTTAGAGAGTTTTTTTTGGTATTATTTGGCCTGGACTACATTCAGGGACTGTCTGAGGTGTAGCTCTGCATGAAAAATGGTATAAAACGGAGTGTATTGGCAAATGGGGGGGGGGGGGTGGTTTAGGGATTTTCCCTTACACTAATACACCGCAGATGGCTGGCTATGCATTCTTAGAGAGTTTTTTTTGGTATTATTTGTGTTTGGGCAGAGATTGGCTACTGGGCAAATGGGGGATTGGAGATTTCACAGAAACTAAAAAACTAAATCAACTTCCTAACATTTGGACAAACATTTCTGGAAAGACAATATAAAAAAAAAAAAAAAAAAAAAAATGTTATTATAATAAAATAATTAAATTAAAAAAATATAATTGTAAAGTAATTTTTAAATTTTTTTTTTAAAACAATCTATAAGACCTCTGGAATGATTATCAGCTTGAAAAATGGTATAAAACAGATATTACAGTAGTTATTCATACGTATACCAAGGGGTGGTTACAAGCCGCCACGTACTACAGCATTTACACATGTGTAATATAAATAAAACAATAATTAAATTAAAAAAAATAATTGTAAAGTAATTTTTTTAATTTTTTTTTTTTTTAAAACAATCTATAAGACCTCTGGAATGATTATCAGCTTGAAAAATGGTATAAAACATATATTACAGTAGTTATTCATACGTATTACACTGGGCGGTTACAAACCGCCACGTAATGTGTTCGTGTATATTGAAACGTTGTAAGAGCACGCAGGGTGCAGATAAAATTGATATCTAAATTAAAGCTTAGGTTCTCCCATCTCGGAAAAACACGACATCTTTGAATTTGGATAATGTCTTCATACCTTAAACGGCCTCCATGGACACTTAGCCCACTGTAAAATACGGTCAACTTGCATGCGGTTTCACAGCAAACAATACAGCACTGTACACTGTTACGAAAGAAACATTTCTAAGGTTGGGAATAACTTTTCAACTTTTCAAGCGAGTGCGATAAATTTATATCTAAATTAAAGCTTAGGTTCTCCCATCTCGGAAAAACACAAAATCTTTGAATTTGGATAATGTCTTCATACGTTAAACGGCCTCCATGGACACTTAGCCCCCTGTAAAATACGGTCAACTTGCATGCGGTTTCACAGCAAACAATACAGCACTGTACACTGGTACGAAAGAAACATTTCTAAGGTTGGGAATAACTTTTAAAGTTTTCAAGGGAGGCCGATAAATTTATATCTAAATTAAAGCTTAGGTTCTTCCCTCTCGGAAAAACACCATACTTTTGAATTTGGATAATGTCTTCATACCTTAAACAGCCTCCATGGACACTTACCCCCCTGTAAAATACGGTCAACTTGCATGCGGTTTCATAGCAAACAATACAGCACTGTACACTGTTACGAAAGAAACATTTCTAAGGTTGGGAATAACTTTTAAAGTTTTCAAGGGAGGCCGATAAATTTATATCTAAATTAAAGCTTAGGTTCTCTCTCGGAAAACACGAAATCTTTTGAATTTGGATAATGTCTTCATATCGTAAACGGCCTCCATGGACACTTACCCCCCTGTAAAATACGGTCAACTTGCATGCGGTTTCACAGCAAACAATACAGCACTGTACACTGTTACGAAAGAAACATTTCTAAGGTTGGGAATAACCTTTCAAGTTTTCAAGGGAGGCCGATAAATTTTATATCTAAATTAAGCTGAGGTTCTCCCATCTCGGAAAAACACAAAATCTTTGAATTTGGATAATGTCTTCATACCTTAAACGGCCTCCATGGACACTTACCCCCTGTAAAATACGGTCAACTTGCATGCGGTTTCACAGCAAACAATACAGCACTGTACACTGTTACGAAAGAAACATTTCTAAGGTTGGGAATAACTTTTAAAGTTTTCAAGGGAGGCCGATAAATTTATATCTAAATTAAAGCTTAGGTTCTCCCATCTCGGAAAAACACAAAATCTTTGAATTTGGATAATGTCTTCATACCTTAAACGGCCTCCATGGACACTTAGCCCCCTGTAAAATACGGTCAACTTGCATGCGGTTTCACAGCAAACAATACAGCACTGTACACTGTTACGAAAGAAACATTTCTAAGGTTGGGAATAACTTTTCAAGTTTTCAAGGGAGGCAGATAAATTTATATCTAAATTAAAGCTTAGGTTCTCCCCTCTCGGAAAAACACAAAATCTTTGAATTTGGATAATGTCTTCATACGTTAAACGGCCTCCATGGACACATAGCCCCCTGTAAAATACGGTCAACTTGCATGCGGTTTCACAGCAAACAATACAGCACTGTACACTGTTACGAAAGAAACATTTCTAAGGTTGGGAATAACTTTTAAAGTTTTCAAGGGAGGCGATAAATTTATATCTAAATTAAAGCTTAGGTTCTCCCCTCTCGGAAAAACACCATACTTTTGAATTTGGATAATGTCTTCATACCTTAAACGGCCTCCATGGACACTTAGCCCCCTGTAAAATACGGTCAACTTGCATGCGGTTTCACAGCAAACAATACAGCACTGTACACTGTTACGAAAGAAACATTTCTAGGATTGGGAATATCTTTTAAAGTTTTTAAGGGAGGCAGATAAAATTGATATCTAAATTAAAGCTTAGGTTCTCCCCTCCCGGATTCACTGTACATATTTGAATTTGGATAATGTCTTCATACCTTAAACGGCCTCCATGGACACTTAGCCCACTGTAAAATACGGTCAACTTGCATGCGGTTTCACAGCAAACAATACAGCACTGTACACTGTTACGAAAGAAACATTTCTAAGGTTGGGAATAACTTTTCAACTTTTCAAGGAGGCGATAAATTTGATATCTAAATTAAAGCTTAGGTTCTCCCTCTCGGAAAAACACAAAATCTTTGAATTTGGATAATGTCTTCATACGTTAAATAGCCTCCATGGACACTTAGCCCCTGTAAAATACGGTCAACTTGCATGCGGTTTCACAGAAAACAATACAGCACTGTACACTGTTACGAAAGAAACATTTCTAATGTTGGGAATAACTTTTAAAGTTTTCAAGGGAGGCCGATAAATTTATATCTAAATTAAAGCTTAGGTTCTCCCATCTCGGAAAAACACGAAATCTTTGAATTTGGATAATGTCTTCATACCTTAAACGGCCTCCATGGACACTTAGCCCCCTGTAAAATACGGTCAACTTGCATGCGGTTTCACAGCAAACAATACAGCACTGTGGACTGGTACGAAAGAAACATTTCTAAGGTTGGGAATAACTTTTAAAGTTTTCAAGGAGGCGATAAATTTATATCTAAATTAAAGCTTAGGTTCTCCTCTCGGAAAAACACCATACTTTTGAATTTGGATAATGTCTTCATACCTTAAACGGCCTCCATGGACACTTACCCCCTGTAAGATACGGTCAACTTGCATGCGGTTTCACAGCAAACAATACAGCACTGTACACTGTTACGAAAGAAACATTTCTAGGATTGGGAATATCTTTTAAAGTTTTTAAGGGAGGCAGATAAAAATGATATCTAAATTAAAGCTTAGGTTCTCCCATCTCGGAAAAACACGACATCTTTGAATTTGGATAATGTCTTCATACCTTAAACGGCCTCCATGGACACTTAGCCCACTGTAAAATACGGTCAACTTGCATGCAGTTTCACAGCAAACAATACAGCACAGTACAATGTTACGAAAGAAACATTTCTAAGGTTGGGAATAACTTTTAAAGTTTTCAAGGCAGGCCGATAAATTTATATCTAAATTAAAGCTTAGGTTCTCCCATCTCGGAAAAACACGAAATCTTTGAATTTGGATAATGTCTTCATACCTTAAACGGCCTCCATGGACACTTACCCCCCTGTAAAATACGGTCAACTTGCATGCGGTTTCACAGCACACAATACAGCACAGTACACTGTTACGAAATAAACATTTCTAAGGTTGGGAATAACTTTTCAACTTTTCAAGGGAGGCCGATAAATTTATATCTAAATTAAAAGCTTAGGTTCTCCTCTCGGAAAACACACCATACTTTTGAATTTGGATAATGTCTTCATACCTTAAACAGCCTCCATGGACACTTACTCCCCTGTAAAATACGGTCAACTTGCATGCGGTTTCACAGCAAACAATACAGCACTGTACACTGTTACGAAAGAAACATTTCTAAGGTTGGGAATAACTTTTAAAGTTTTCAAGGGAGGCCGATAAATTTATATCTAAATTAAAGCTTAGGTTCTCCCATCTCGGAAAAACACGAAATCTTTGAATTTGGATAATGTCTTCATACTTTAAACGGCCTCCATGGACACTTAGCCCACTGTAAAATACGGTCAACTTGCATGCAGTTTCACAGCAAACAATACAGCACAGTACACTGTTACGAAAGAAACATTTCTAAGGTTGGGAATAACTTTTCAACTTTTCAAGGGAGGGCGATAAATTTATATCTAAATTAAAGCTTAGGTTCTCCCCTCTCGGAAAAACACAAAATCTTTGAATTTGGATAATGTCTTCATACGTTAAATAGCCTCCATGGACACTTAGCCCCCTGTAAAATACGGTCAACTTGCATGCGGTTTCACAGCAAACAATACAGCACTGTACACTGTTACGAAAGAAACATTTCTAATGTTGGGAATAACTTTTAAAGTTTTCAAGAGAGGCCGATACATTTATATCTAAATTAAAGCTTAGGTTCTCCCATCTCGGAACAACACGAAATCTTTGAATTTGGATAATGTCTTCATACCTTAAACGGCCTCCATGGACACTTACCCCCCTGTAAAATACGGTCAACTTGCATGCGGTTTCACAGCAAACAATACAGCACTGTGGACTGGTACGAAAGAAACATTTCTAAGGTTGGGAATAACTTTTAAAGTTTTCAAGGGAGGCCGATAAATTTATATCTAAATTAAAGCTTAGGTTCTCCCCTCTCGGAAAAACACCATACTTTTGAATTTGGATAATGTCTTCATACCTTAAACGGCCTCCATGGACACTTACCCCCCTGTAAAATACGGTCAACTTGCATGCGGTTTCACAGCAAACAATACAGCACTGTACACTGTTACGAAAGAAACATTTCTAGGATTGGGAATATCTTTAAAAGTTTTTAAGGGAGTCAGATAAAAATGATATCTAAATTAAAGCTTAGGTTCTCCCATCTCGGAAAAACACACTGTCTTTGAATTTGGATAATGTCTTCATACCTTAAACAGCCTCCATGGACACTTAGCCCACTGTAAAATACGGTCAACTTGCATGCAGTTTCACAGCAAACAATACAGCACAAGTACAATGTTACGAAGAAACATTTCTAAGGTTGGGAATAACTTTTAAAGTTTTCAAGGGAGGCCGATAAATTTATATCTAAATTAAAGCTTAGGTTCTCCCATCTCGGAAAAACACGAAATCTTTGAATTTGGATAATGTCTTCATACCTTAAACGGCCTCCATGGACACTTACCCCCCTGTAAAATACGGTCAACTTGCATGCGGTTTCACAGCACACAATACAGCACAGTACACTGTTACGAAATAAACATTTCTAAGGTTGGGAATAACTTTTCAACTTTTCAAGGTAGGCCGATAAATTTATATCTAAATTAAAGCTTAGGTTCTCCCCTCTCGGAAAAACACCATACTTTTGAATTTGGATAATGTCTTCATACCTTAAACAGCCTCCATGGACACTTACTCCCCTGTAAAATACGGTCAACTTGCATGCGGTTTCACAGCAAACAATACAGCACTGTACACTGTTACGAAAGAAACATTTCTAAGGTTGGGAATAACTTTTAAAGTTTTCAAGGGAGGCCAATAAATTTATATCTAAATTAAAGCTTAGGTTCTCCCATCTCGGAAAAACACGAAATCTTTGAATTTGGATAATGTCTTCATACTTTAAACGGCCTCCATGGACACTTAGCCCACTGTAAAATACGGTCAACTTGCATGCAGTTTCACAGCAAACAATACAGCACAGTACACTGTTACGAAAGAAACATTTCTAAGATTGGGAATAACTTTTCAACTTTTCAAGGGAGGGCGATAAATTTATATCTAAATTAAAGCTTAGGTTCTCCCCTCTCGGAAAAACACAACATCTTTGAATTTGGATAATGTCTTCATACGTTAAACGGCCTCCATGGACACTTAGCCCCCTGTAAAATACGGTCAACTTGCATGCGGTTTCACAGCAAACAATACAGCACTGTACACTGTTACGAAAGAAACATTTCTAGGATTGGGAATATCTTTTAAAGTTTTTAAGGGAGGCAGATAAAATTGATATCTAAATTAAAGCTTAGGTTCTCCCATCTCGGAAAAACACGACATCTTTGAATTTGGATAATGTCTTCATACCTTAAACGGCCTCCATGGACACTTAGCCCACTGTAAAATACGGTCAACTTGCATGCAGTTTCACAGCAAACAATACAGCACAGTACACTGTTACGAAAGAAACATTTCTAAGGTTGGGAATAACTTTTCAACTTTTCAGCAGCTCTACTCCCTCAGAACTTGTGGAACCGCATCAAAACCTTAGGTATCAGCACTTGCCGTCCAACACGTCGTGGTAGAAGAGGCGGTCGTCGCAAACCATGGCACAGTGCCGACCTTCAAGGCAATATCTTATCTAATGATGCTGAACGTCACATCCCTGTTCTTGCCCCACATCTTACTCATCACAATCGTGGAAATCATGGTCAAACTACATGCAGTTGTAACTTGATTAACTTGAAACCAGTGTCACGCGAAACAAACGACAAACTACATATTTTTCTGTGGAATGCTCACTCAGTCAGAAACAAGACCAGCCTTTTGTATGATTACATTATAGAACATAATGCAGATGTCATATTTCTCACAGAAACTTGGTTAGGAAGTGAGGATCCTGTTACCATAGCAGAATGTACGCCACTTGGATATACTTTTTTGAATGTTCCTCGTGGTGGTGATGACTGCCACGGGGGTATCGCCATTGTGTACAGAACAGCCTTGAAATTATCATTCTTCAAAATTGAGACTACAGTTACCACATTTGAATATGTTGGTATTACCGATCCTACAAAAGAAACTTCGCTTTGTCCTCATTTACAGGCCGCCCCATCTTCTAAAATCGTCTGAAAATCTCTGATTTCCTAACTGAATTCGATGAACTTTTTGGATGAAGTTTCGTTGTTATCAGGGAAACTCCTTTTGTTGGGGGATTTCAACATCCATGTTGACAATCCTGACAGAAGTGATGTATCACATTTTCACACTTCACTCGCTAGTGTCGGATTACAGCAATATGTAGATGAACCAACACACAATTGCGGCCACACTTGGTTGCTGATTGCTCGGCCTGATGACTCACTTCTGATTGACTACAAAGTTCATAACAACCTATATTCAGATCATTTTATGATCCAATGCACGGTTGACTTTGCTAAACAAAATAACCCAAAGATCACCTCTCAATCACGGAATTACCGTATCCTTGATGAACAGGCATTTGCGCTGGATCTTCAACATGCTTTCAGTGATTTTCCATTTGACAGCTGTCTTGATGATCAAGTTTTATTTTATGATCATGCCATTCTTGACATTCTCGACAACCATTGCCCAATGACTACAAGGACACACACATTTCGTAATCAACCGCTCTGGTATACCACTGAAATAAGTGATGCCAGGTGCATCAAACGCAAACTTGAAAGGAAATGGAATAAATCTCGTAACACAGATGATCGGCATCTTTATGTTAAGCAGATTCATAAATTATCCAAATTAATTCATAGTGAAAAATCTCGCTACTATAAAGAGCAACTTACAACTTGTGATCCTAAAACAGTTTTCAAAGTTGTGAATACGCTTCTCAATAGATCAGTCAAAGCACTCCCTTCTACTGATTCAATGAAATCACTTAGCAATCGATTCAGCAAATTCTTCATGGAGAAAATTGTTAAAATTCGTCAGAATATCACTTCAACGCTTGAATCATCAGAGACTGGGCATGCTGAGCCAGACATTCTTCTGAGTAATGGTCATACCCAGGGACCAATTATGTCTCATTTCACTCCCGTTGATTATGATGAGATTTTAAAGTTAGTTTCCTCCGCTCCTAGTAAATCTTGTGGACTAGATCCGCTGCCTACATGGCTCCTGAAGAAGAACCTGAGTATTTTCACCCCAGCTATGGTTTCTATTATAAATTCATCTTTGACGAATGGCAGTTTTCCTTCAGCTCTAAAGGATGCTATTGTTATACCACTTTTGAAAAAGCCTGCAGCTTGATCACGACACTCTCAAGAACTATAGACCTGTGTCAAACACTGCCTTTCTGTCTAAAGTGATTGAAAAAGCTGCTCTTCGTCGTGTTTCCAAGCATTTGGAGGTTAATAATCTGCATCAGCCATTCCAGTCAGCATACAAGTCCAATAGCAGCACTGAGACAGCCTTGTTGAGAGTCAAGAGTGATATAATGTATGCTCTTGATAATCGGCAGGCTGTTCTCTTGGTGTTGTTGGATTTGTCTGCTGCTTTTGATACAATTGATCATTCTATACTTTTAAATAGAATGTCAAATATATTTGGTATTACTGGAAGTGTTCACGATTGGTTTCATTCGTACCTCACTGGCCGGACTTGCAAAGTAAAAATCGCGAATGAATACTCCGAGCCTCAAGCTCTCGATTTTGGTTTGCCGCAGGGCTCTGTTATCGGTCCGCAGTCCTTTTCATTCTATACACATCCACTCGCCGACATCATTAAGCGCCATACCAATGTTAAATTTCATTTTATGCAGACGACAGCCAGGTGTATATTACTTGTGATCCTCGAGACCCAAATGATGTGAAACACGCTTTGTCGACTTTGACCACTTGTATTCTTGAAATCAAAACATGGATGACGCATAACATGCTGCAATTAAATGACACTAAAACTGAATTCTTTGTTGCCGTCACTCCAAGATTATCTCATACGTTGCAGGACATCTCTCTTAAGATCGGTAATATTGTCATCAAGCCATCCACCTCCGTCAGAAATCTCGGTGTGGAATTTAACCAAAATATGAACATGTCAACCCATGTGACTTCGATTTGTCGTTCACTAAACTTCCATATCCGCAATTTATCTCAAATTAGAATGTTTATTGACCAGACTACTTGCCATCACGCCGTTCGTGCACTTGTTACATCGCGATTAGATTATGCTAACTCTCTTCTTCATGGTATAAATGTTTCTGATATCAAACGTCTTCAGCGTCTCCAAAATCGTGCAGCCAAACTTGTTTTCCAGGCTAAAAAGTATGATCTTGCGTCGCCATTTCTCCAACAACTCCATTGGTTGCCTGTCCACTCGCGTATTGTGTTTAAGATTTTAACTGTTGTATACAAATGTTTCACCAAACAGGCACCAACGTATCTTTCAGACCTCATCATTCCCTACAAATCTAGGAAATCCGGACTTCGCTCAGGCAATGATGATAGACTAGTTACGGTGCCTAAAACCAACACTCAATCTGGTGACAAGGGTTTTTATGCTGCTGGTCCTATGCTATGGAATAACTTGCCTCACTACATCCGTCACACTACATCATTAACAAAGTTCAAGAAAGATCTTAAGACTTTTCTATTTTAATTGTTTTTGTTTTGGGTTTTTGTAGTTGTATAGTTTGTTCCTTGTATTTTGTTAAGCGCTCTGATACCAGTTTCTTCTGTGTTTGAGCGCTATATAAATGTTCACATTATTATTATTATTATTATTAGGGCGATAAATTTATATCTAAATTAAAGCTTAGGTTCTCCCCTCTCGGAAAAACACAAAATCTTTGAATTTGGATAATTACTTCATACGTTAAACAGCCTCCATGGACACTTAGCCCCCTGTAAAATACGGTCAACTTGCATGCGGTTTCACAGCAAACAATACAGCACTGTACACTGGTACGAAAGAAACATTTCTAAGGTTGGGAATAACTTTTAAAGTTTTCAAGGGAGGCCGATAAATTTATATCTAAATTAAAGCTTAGGTTCTTCCCTCTCGGAAAAAACACCATACTTTTGAATTTGGATAATGTCTTCATATCTTAAACAGCCTCCATGGACACTTACCCCCCTGTAAAATACGGTCAACTTGCATGCGGTTTCATAGCAAACAATACAGCACTGTACACTGTTACGACAGAAACATGTCTAAGGTTGGGAATAACTTTTAAAGTTTTCAAGGGAGGCCGATAAATTTATATCTAAATTAAAGCTTAGGTTCTCCCATCTCGGAAAAACACGAAATCTTTGAATTTGGATAATGTCTTCATACCTTAAACGGCCTCCATGGACACTTAGCCCACTGTAAAATACGGTCAACTTGCATGCAGTTTCACAGCAATCAATACAGCACTGTACACTGTTACGAAAGAAACATTTCTAAGGTTGGGAATAACTTTTCAACTTTTGAAGGGAGGGCGATAAATTTATATCTAAATTAAAGCTTAGGTTCTCCCCTCTCGGAAAAACACAAAATCTTTGAATTTGGATAATGTCTTCATACGTTAAACAGCCTCCATGGACACTTACCCCCCTGTAAAATACGGTCAACTTGCATGCAGTTTCACAGCAAACAATACAGCACAGTACAATGTTACGAAAGAAACATTTCTAAGGTTGGGAATAACTTTTAAAGTTTTCAAGGGAGGCCGATAAATTTATATCTAAATTAAAGCTTAGGTTCTCCCATCTCGGAAAAACACGAAATCTTTGAATTTGGATAATGTCTTCATACCTTAAACGGCCTCCATGGACACTTACCCCCCTGTAAAATACGGTCAACTTGCATGCGGTTTCACAGCACACAATACAGCACAGTACACTGTTACGAAATAAACATTTCTAAGGTTGGGAATAACTTTTCAACTTTTCAAGGTAGGCCGATAAATTTATATCTAAATTAAAGCTTAGGTTCTCCCCTCTCGGAAAAACACCATACTTTTGAATTTGGATAATGTCTTCATACCTTAAACAGCCTCCATGGACACTTACTCCCCTGTAAAATACGGTCAACTTGCATGCGGTTTCACAGCAAACAATACAGCACTGTACACTGTTACGAAAGAAACATTTCTAGGATTGGGAATATCTTTTAAAGTTTTAAGGGAGGCAGATAAAATTGATATCTAAATTAAAGCTTAGGTTCTCCCATATCGGAAAACACGACATCTTTGAATTTGGATAATGTCTTCATACCTTAAACGGCCTCCATGGACACTTAGCCCACTGTAAAATACGGTCAACTTGCATGCAGTTTCACAGCAATCAATACAGCACTGTACACTGTTACGAAAGAAACATTTCTAAGGTTGGGAATAACTTTTCAACTTTTGAAGGGAGGGCGATAAATTTATATCTAAATTAAAGCTTAGGTTCTCCCTCTCGGAAAAACACAAAATATTTGAATTTGTATAATGTCTTCATACGTTAAACAGCCTCCATGGACACTTAGCCCCCTGTAAAGTACGGTCAACTTGCATGCGGTTTCACAGCAAACAATACAGCACTGTACACTGGTACGAAAGAATCATTTCTAAGGTTGGGAATAACTTTTAAAGTTTTCAAGGGAGGCCGATAAATTTATATCTAAATTAAAGCTTAGGTTATCCCCTCTCGGAAAAACACGAAATCTTTGAATTTGGATAATGTCTTCATAACTTAAACGGCCTCCATGGACACTTACCCCCCTGTAAAATACGGTCAACTTGCATGCGGTTTCACAGCACACAATACAGCACAGTACACTGTTACGAAATAAACATTTCTAAGGTTGGGAATAACTTTTCAACTTTTCAAGGTAGGCCGATAAATTTATATCTAAATTAAAGCTTAGGTTCTCCCCTCTCGGAAAAACACCATACTTTTGAATTTGGATAATGTCTTCATACCTTAAACAGCCTCCATGGACACTTACTCCCCTGTAAAATACGGTCAACTTGCATGCGGTTTCACAGCAAACAATACAGCACTGTACACTGTTACGAAAGAAACATTTCTAGGATTGGGAATATCTTTTAAAGTTTTTAAGGGAGGCAGATAAAATTGATATCTAAATTAAAGCTTAGGTTCTCCCATCTCGGAAAAACACGACATCTTTGAATTTGGATAATGTCTTCATACCTTAAACGGCCTCCATGGACACTTAGCCCACTGTAAAATACGGTCAACTTGCATGCAGTTTCACAGCAATCAATACAGCACTGTACACTGTTACGAAAGAAACATTTCTAAGGTTGGGAATAACTTTTCAACTTTTGAAGGGAGGGCGATAAATTTATATCTAAATTAAAGCTTAGGTTCTCCCCTCTCGGAAAAACACAAAATCTTTGAATTTGGATAATGTCTTCATACGTTAAACAGCCTCCATGGACACTTAGCCCCCTGTAAAATACGGTCAACTTGCATGCGGTTTCACAGCAAACAATACAGCACTGTACACTGGTACGAAAGAAACATTTCTAAGGTTGGGAATAACTTTTAAAGTTTTCAAGGGAGGCCGATAAATTTATATCTAAATTAAAGCTTAGGTTATCCCCTCTCGGAAAAACACGAAATCTTTGAATTTGGATAATGTCTTCATACCTTAAACGGCCTCCATGGACACTTACCCCCCTGTAAAATACGGTCAACTTGCATGCGGTTTCACAGCACAATACAGCACAGTACACTGTTACGAAATAAACATTTCTAAGGTTGGGAATAACTTTCAACTTTTCAAGGTAGGCCGATAAATTTATATCTAAATTAAAGCTTAGGTCTTCCTCTCTGAAAAACACCATACTTTTGAATTTGGATAATGTCTTCATACCTTAAACAGCCTCCATGGACACTTACCCCCTGTAAAATACGGTCAACTTGCATGCGGTTTCACAGCAAACAATACAGCACTGTACACTGTTACGAAAGAAACATTTCTAAGGTTGGGAATAACTTTTCAACTTTTCAAGGGAGGCCGATAAATTTATATCTAAATTAAAGCTTAGGTTCTCCCCTCTCGGAAAAACACAAAATCTTTGAATTTGGATAATGTCTTCATACGTTAAACGGCCTCCATGGACACTTAGCCCACTGTAAAATACGGTCAACTTGCATGCGGTTTCACAGCAAACAATACAGCACTGTACACTGTTACGAAAGAAACATTTCTAGAATTGGGAATAAACTTTAAAGTTTTTAAGGGAGGCAGATAAAATTGATATCTAAATTAAAGCTTAGGTTCTCCCATCTCGGAAAAACACCAAATCTTTGAATTTGGATAATGTCTTCATACCTTAAACGGCCTCCATGGACACTTAGCCCACTGTAAAATACGGTCAACTTGCATGCAGTTTCACAGCAAACAATACAGCACAGTACACTGTTACGAAAGAAACATTTCTAAGGTTGGGAATAACTTTTCAACTTTTCAAGGGAGGTAGATAAAATTTATATCTAAATTAAAGCTAAGGTTCTCCTCTCTCGGAAAAACACAAAATCTTTGAATTTGGATAATGTCTTCATACGTTAAACGGCCTCCATGGACACTTAGCCCCATGTAAAATACGGTCAACTTGCATGCGGTTTCACAGCAAACAATACAGCACTGTACACTGTTACAGAAAGAAACATTTCTAAGGTTGGGAATAACTTTTAAAGTTTTCAAGGGAGGCCGATAAATTTATATCTAAAGTAAAGCTTAGGTTCTCCCTCTCGGAAAAACACCATATCTTTGAATTTGGATAATGTCTTCATACCTTAAACAGCCTCCATGGACACTTACCCCCTGTAAAATACGGTCAACTTGCATGCGGTTTCACAGCAAACAATACAGCACTGTACACTGTTACGAAAGAAACATTTCTAAGGTTGGGAATAACTTTTAAAGTTTTCAAGGGAGGCCGATAAATTTATATCTAAATTAAAGCTTAGGTTCTCCCCTCTCGGAAAAACACAAAATCTTTGAATTTGGATAATGTCTTCATACCTTAAACAGCCTCCATGGACACTTAGCCCCTGTAAAATACGGTCAACTTGCATGCGGTTTCACAGCAAACAATACAGCACTGTACACTGGTACGAAAGAAACATTTCTAAGGTTGGGAATAACTTTTAAGGTTTTCAAGGGAGGTCGATAAATTTATATCTAAATTAAAGCTTAGGTTCTCCCCCTCACGGTAAAACACCATACTTTTGAATTTGGATAATGTCTTCATACCTTAAACAGCCTCCATGGACACTTACCCCCCTGTAAAATACGGTCAACTTGCATGCGGTTTCACAGCAAACAATACAGCACTGTACACTGTTACGAAAGAAACATTTCTAAGGTTGGGAATAACTTTTAAAGTTTTCAAGGGAGGCCGATAAATTTATATCTAAATTAAAGCTTAGGTTCTCCCATCTCGGAAAAACACGAAATCTTTGAATTTGGATAATGTCTTCATACCTTAAACGGCCTCCATGGACACTTAGCCCCCTGTAAAATACGGTCAACTTGCATGCGGTTTCACAGCAAACAATACAGCACTGTACACTGTTACGAAAGAAACATTTCTAAGGTTGGGAATAACTTTTCAAGTTTTCAAGGGAGGCCGATAAATTTATATCTAAATTAAAGCTTAGGTTCTCCTCTCTCGGAAAAACACAAAATCTTTGAATTTGGATAATGTCTTCATACCTTAAACAGCCTCCATGGACACTTAGCCCCCTGTAAAATACGGTCAACTTGCATGCGGTTTCACAGCAAACAATACAGCACTGTACACTGTTACGAAAGAAACATTTCTAAGGTTGGGAATAACTTTTAAAGTTTTCAAGGGAGGCCGATAAATTTATATCTAAATTAAAGCTTAGGTTCTCCCATCTCGGAAAAACACGAAATCTTTGAATTTGGATAATGTCTTCATACCTTAAACGGCCTCCATGGACACTTAGCCCACTGTAAAATACGGTCAACTTGCATGCAGTTTCACAGCAATCAATACAGCACAGTACACTGTTACGAAAGAAACATTTCTAAGGTTGGGAATAACTTTTCAACTTTTCAAGGGAGGGCGATAAATTTATATCTAAATTAAAGCTTAGGTTCTCCCCTCTCGAAAACACAAAATCTTTGAATTTGGATAATGTCTTCATACGTTAAACAGCCTCCATGGACACTTAGCCCCCTGTAAAATACGGTCAACTTGCATGCGGTTTCACAGCAAACAATACAGCACTGTACACTGGTACGAAAGAAACATTTCTAAGGTTGGGAATAACTTTTAAAGTTTTCAAGGGAGGCCGATAAATTTATATCTAAATTAAAGCTTAGGTTCTTCCCTCTCGGAAAAAACACCATACTTTTGAATTTGGATAATGTCTTCATACCTTAAACGGCCTCCATGGACACTTACCCCCCCCCCCCCCCCCTGTAAAATACGGTCAACTTGCATGCGGTTTCACAGCAAACAATACAGCACTGTACACTGTTACGAAAGAAACATTTCTAAGGTTGGGAATAACTTTTCAACTTTTCAAGGGAGGCCGATAAATTTATATCTAAATTAAAGCTTAGGTTCTCCCCTCTCGGAAAAACACAAAATCTTTGAATTTGGATAATGTCTTCATACGTTAAACGGCCTCCATGGACACTTAGCCCCCTGTAAAATACGGTCAACTTGCATGCGGTTTCACAGCAAACAATACAGCACTGTACACTGTTACGAAAGAAACATTTCAGGATTGGGAATAACTTTTAAAGTTTTATGAGGCAGATAAAATTGATATCTAAATTAAAGCTTAGGTTCTCCCATCTCGGAAAAACACGAAATCTTTGAATTTGGATAATGTCTTCATACCTTAAACGGCCTCCATGGACACTTAGCCCACTGTAAAATACGGTCAACTTGCATGCAGTTTCACAGCAAACAATACAGCACAGTACACTGTTACGAAAGAAACATTTCTAAGGTTGGGAATAACTTTTCAACTTTTCAAGCGAGGGCGATAAATTTATATCTAAATTAAAGCTTAGGTTCTCCCCTCTCGGAAAAACACCATACTTTTGAATTTGGATAATGTCTTCATACCTTAAACAGCCTCCATGGACACTTACTCCCCTGTAAAATACGGTCAACTTGCATGCGGTTTCACAGCAAACAATACAGCACTGTACACTGTTACGAAAGAAACATTTCTAAGGTTGGGAATAACTTTTAAAGTTTTCAAGGGAGGCCAATAAATTTATATCTAAATTAAAGCTTAGGTTCTCCCCTCTCGGAAAAACACAAAATCTTTGAATTTGGATAATTACTTCATACGTTAAACAGCCTCCATGGACACTTAGCCCCCTGTAAAATACGGTCAACTTGCATGCGGTTTCACAGCAAACAATACAGCACTGTACACTGGTACGAAAGAAACATTTCTAAGGTTGGGAATAACTTTTAAAGTTTTCAAGGGAGGCCGATAAATTTATATCTAAATTAAAGCTTAGGTTCTTCCCTCTCGGAAAAAACACCATACTTTTGAATTTGGATAATGTCTTCATATCTTAAACAGCCTCCATGGACACTTACCCCCCTGTAAAATACGGTCAACTTGCATGCGGTTTCATAGCAAACAATACAGCACTGTACACTGTTACGAAAGAAACATTTCTAAGGTTGGGAATAACTTTTAAGGTTTTCAAGGAGGCCGATAAATTTATATCTAAATTAAAGCTTAGGTTCTCCTCTCTCGAAAACACGAAATCTTTGAATTTGGATAATGTCTTCATACCTTAAACGGCCTCCATGGACACTAGCCCACTGTAAAATACGGTCAACTTGCATGCAGTTTCACAGCAAACAATACAGCACTGTACACTGTTACGAAAGAAACATTTCTAAGGTTGGGAATAACTTTTCAACTTTTCAAGGAGGGCGATAAATTTATATCTAAATTAAAGCTTAGGTTCTCCCTCTCGGAAAAACACAAAATCTTTGAATTTGGATAATGTCTTCATACGTTAAACAGCCTCCATGGACACTTAGCCCCCTGTAAAATACGGTCAACTTGCATGCGGTTTCACAGCAAACAATACAGCACTGTACACTGTTACGAAAGAAACATTTCTAAGGTTGGGAATAACTTTTAAAGTTTTCAAGGGAGGCCGATAAATTTATATCTAAATTAAAGCTTAGGTTCTCCCCTCTCGGAAAAACACCATACTTTTGAATTTGGATAATGTCTTCATACCTTAAACGGCCTCCATGGACACTTAGCCCCCTGTAAAATACGGTCAACTTGCATGCGGTTTCACAGCACACAATACAGCACTGTACACTGTTACGAAAGAAACATTTCTAAGGTTGGGAATAACTTTTCAACTTTTCAAGGGAGGCCGATAAATTTATATCTAAATTAAAGCTTAGGTTCTCCCCTCTCGGAAAAACACCATACTTTTGAATTTGGATAATGTCTTCATACCTTAAACAGCCTCCATGGACACTTACTCCCCTGTAAAATACGGTCAACTTGCATGCGGTTTCACAGCAAACAATACAGCACTGTACACTGGTACGAAAGAAACATTTCTAAGGTTGGGAATAACTTTTAAAGTTTTCAAGGGAGGCCGATAAATTTATATCTAAATTAAAGCTTAGGTTCTCCCCTCTCGGAAAAACAGCATACTTTTGAATTTGGATAATGTCTTCATACATTAATCGGCCTCCATGGACACTTAGCCCCCTGTAAAATACGGTCAACTTGCATGCGGTTTCACAGCAAACAATACAGCACTGTACACTGTTACGAAAGAAACATTTCTAAGGTTGGGAATAACTTTTTAAGTTTTCAAGGGAGGCCGATAAATTTATATCTAAATTAAAGCTTCGGTTCTCCCCTCTCGGAAAAACACAAAATCTTTGAATTTGGATAATGTCTTCATACCTTAAACGGCCTCCATGGACACTTAGCCCCTGTAAAATACGGTCAACTTGCATGCGGTTTCACAGCAAACAATACAGCACTGTACACTGTTACGAAAGAAACATTTCTAACGTTGGGAATAACTTTTCAAGTTTTCAAGGGATCTAAATTAAAGCTTAGGTTCTCCCCTCTCGGAAAAACACAAAATCTTTGAATTTGGATAATGTCTTCATACGTTAAACGGCCTCCATGGACACTTAGCCCCCTGTAAAATACGGTCAACTTGCATGCGGTTTCACAGCAAACAATACAGCACTGTACACTGTTACGAAAGAAACATTTCTAAGGTTGGGAATAACTTTTAAAGTTTTCAAGGGAGGCCGATAAATTTATATCTAAATTAAAGCTTAGGTTCTCCCTCTCGGAAAAAACACCATACTTTTGAATTTGGATAATGTCTTCATACCTTAAACGGCCTCCATGGACACCACTTCCTGTAAAATACGGTCAACTTGCATGCGGTTTCACAGCAAACAATACAGCACTGTACACTGTTACGAAAGAAACATTTCTAGGATTGGGAATATCTTTTAAAGTTTTTAAGGGAGGCAGATAAAATTGATATCTAAATTAAAGCTTAGGTTCTCCCATCTCGGAAAAACACGACATCTTTGAATTTGGATAATGTCTTCATACCTTAAACGGCCTCCATGGACACTTAGCCCACTGTAAAATACGGTCAACTTGCATGCGGTTTCACAGCAAACAATACAGCACTGTACACTGTTACGAAAGAAACATTTCTAAGGTTGGGAATAACTTTTAAAGTTTTCAAGGGAGGCTGATAAATTTATATCTAAATTAAAGCTTAGGTTCTCCCATCTCGGAAAAACACAAAATCTTTGAATTTGGATAATGTCTTCATACCTTAAACGGCCTCCATGGACACTTAGCCCCCTGTAAAATACGGTCAACTTGCATGCGGTTTCACAGCAAACAATACAGCACTGTACACTGTTACGAAATAAACATTTCTAAGGTTGGGAATAACTTTTCAACTTTTCAAGGGAGGCCGATAAATTTATATCTAAATTAAAGCTTAGGTTCTCCCCTCTCGGAAAAACACCATACTTTTGAATTTGGATAATGTCTTCATACCTTAAACAGCCTCCATGGACACTTACTCCCCTGTAAAATACGGTCAACTTGCATGCGGTTTCACAGCAAACAATACAGCACTGTACACTGTTACGAAAGAAACATTTCTAAGGTTGGGAATAACTTTTAAAGTTTTCAAGGGAGGCCGATAAATTTATATCTAAATTAAAGCTTAGGTTCTCCCATCTCGGAAAAACACGAAATCTTTGAATTTGGATAATGTCTTCATACCTTAAACGGCCTCCATGGACACTTAGCCCACTGTAAAATACGGTCAACTTGCATGCAGTTTCACAGCAAACAATACAGCACAGTACACTGTTACGAAAGAAACATTTCTAAGGTTGGGAATAACTTTTCAACTTTTCAGGAGGGCGATAAATTTATATCTAAATTAAAGCTTAGGTTCTCCCCTCTCGGAAAAACACAACATCTTTGAATTTGGATAATGTCTTCATACGTTAAACGGCCTCCATGGACACTTAGCCCCCTGTAAAATACGGTCAACTTGCATGCGGTTTCACAGCAAACAATACAGCACTGTACACTGTTACGAAAGAAACATTTCTAGGATTGGGAATATCTTTTAAAGTTTTTAAGGGAGGCAGATAAAATTGATATCTAAATTAAAGCTTAGGTTCTCCCATCTCGGAAAAACACGAAATCTTTGAATTTGGATAATGTCTTCATACCTTAAACGGCCTCCATGGACACTTAGCCCACTGTAAAATACGGTCAACTTGCATGCAGTTTCACAGCAATCAATACAGCACTGTACACTGTTACGAAAGAAACATTTCTAAGGTTGGGAATAACTTTTCAACTTTTCAAGCGAGTGCGATAAATTTATATCTAAATTAAAGCTTAGGTTCTCCCCTCTCGGAAAAACACAAAATCTTTGAATTTGGATAATGTCTTCATACGTTAAACAGCCTCCATGGACACTTAGCCCCCTGTAAAATACGGTCAACTTGCATGCGGTTTCACAGCAAACAATACAGCACTGTACACTGGTACGAAAGAAACATTTCTAAGGTTGGGAATAACTTTTAAAGTTTTCAAGGGAGGCCGATAAATTTATATCTAAATTAAAGCTTAGGTTCTCCCCTCTCGGAAAAACACCATACTTTTGAATTTGGATAATGTCTTCATACCTTAAACAGCCTCCATGGACACTTACTCCCCTGTAAAATACGGTCAACTTGCATGCGGTTTCACAGCAAACAATACAGCACTGTACACTGTTACGAAAGAAACATTTCTAAGGTTGGGAATAACTTTTAAAGTTTTCAAGGGAGGCCGATAAATTTATATCTAAATTAAAGCTTAGGTTCTCCCCTCTCGGAAAAACACAAAATCTTTGAATTTGGATAATGTCTTCATACGTTAAACAGCCTCCATGGACACTTAGCCCCCTGTAAAATACGGTCAACTTGCATGCGGTTTCACAGCAAACAATACAGCACTGTACACTGGTACGAAAGAAACATTTCTAAGGTTGGGAATAACTTTTAAAGTTTTCAAGGGAGGCCGATAAATTTATATCTAAATTAAAGCTTAGGTTCTTCCCTCTCGGAAAAAACACCATACTTTTGAATTTGGATAATGTCTTCATATCTTAAACAGCCTCCATGGACACTTACCCCCCTGTAAAATACGGTCAACTTGCATGCGGTTTCATAGCAAACAATACAGCACTGTACACTGTTACGAAAGAAACATTTCTAAGGTTGGGAATAACTTTTCAAGTTTTCAAGGGAGGCCGATAAATTTATATCTAAATTAAAGCTTAGGTTCTCCCCTCTCGGAAAAACACAAAATCTTTGAATTTGGATAATGTCTTCATACCTTAAACGGCCTCCATGGACACTTAGCCCCCTGTAAAATACGGTCAACTTGCATGCGGTTTCACAGCAAACAATACAGCACTGTACACTGTTACGAAAGAAACATTTCTAGGATTGGGAATATCTTTTAAAGTTTTTAAGGAGGCAGATAAATTGATATCTAAATTAAAGCTTAGGTTCTCCCATCTCGGAAAAACACGGAATCTTTGAATTTGGATAATGTCTTCATACCTTAAACGGCCTCCATGGACACTTAGCCCACTGTAAAATACGGGTCAACTTGCATGCAGTTTCACAGCAATCAATACAGCACTGTACACTGTTACGAAAGAAACATTTCTAAGGTTGGGAATAACTTTTCAACTTTTCAAGGGAGGGCGATAAATTTATATCTAAATTAAAGCTAGGTTCTCCTCTCTCGGAAAAACACAAAATCTTTGAATTTGGATAATGTCTTCATACGTTAAACAGCCTCCATGGACACTTAGCCCTGTAAATACGGTCAACTTGCATGCGGTTTCACAGCAAACAATACAGCACTGTACACTGGTTACGAAAGAAACATTTCTAAGGTTGGGAATAACTTTTAAAGTTTTCAAGGGAGCCGATAAATTTATATCTAAATTAAAGCTTAGGTTCCTTCCTCTCTCGGGAAAAAACACCATACTTTTGAATTTGGATAATGTCTTCATACCTTAAACAGCCTCTATGGACACTTAGCCCCCTGTAAAATACAGTCAACTTGCATGCGGTTTCACAACAAACAATACAGCACTGTATACTGTTACGAAAGAAACATTTCTAAGGTTGGGAATAACTTTTTAAATTTTTAAGGGAGGCCGATAAATTTATATCTAAATTAAAGCTTAGGTTCTCCCCTCTCGGAAAAACACAAAATCTTTGAATTTGGATAATGTCTTCATACCTTAAACGGCCTCCATGGACACTTAGCCCCCTGTAAAATACGGTCAACTTGCGCAGTTTCAAAGAAATCAATAGAGCACTGTACACTGTTACGAAAGAAACATTTCTAAGGTTGGGAATAACTTTTCAACTTTTCAAGGGAGGCGATACATTTATATCTAAATTAAAGCTTAGGTTCTCCCCTCTCGGAAAAACACAAAATCTTTGAATTTGGATAATGTCTTCATACGTTAAACAGCCTCCATGGACACTTAGCCCCCTGTAAAATACGGTCAACTTGCATGCAGTTTCACAGCAAACAATACAGCACTGTACACTGGTACGAAAGAAACATTTCTAAGGTTGGGTATAACTTTAAACGTTTTTAAGGGAGGCCGACAAATTGATATCCAAATTATAACATAGGTTCTCCTCTCGGAAAAACACCATACTTTTGAATTTGGATAATGTCTTCATACCTTAAACGGCCTCCATGGACACTTACCCCCCTGTAAAATACGGTCAACTTGCATGCGGTTTCACAGCAAACAATACAGCACTGTACACTGTTACGAAAGAAACATTTCTAAGGTTGGGAATAACTTTTAAAGTTTTCAAGGGAAGCCGATAAATTTATATCTAAATTAAAGCTTAGGTTATCCCCTCTCGGAAAAACACCATACTTTTGAATTTGGATAATGTCTTCATACCTTAAACGGCCTCCATGGACACTTACCCCCCTGTAAAATACGGTCAACTTGCATGTGGTTTCACAGCACACAATACAGCACAGTACACTGTTACGAAAGAAACATTTCTAAGGTTGGGAATAACTTTTCAACTTTTCAAGGGAGGCCGATAAATTTATATCTAAATTAAAGCTTAGGTTCTCCCCTCTCGGAAAAACACCATACTTTTGAATTTGGATAATGTCTTCATACCTTAAACGGCCTCCATGGACACTTACCCCCTGTAAAATACGGTCAACTTGCATGCGGTTTCACAGCAAACAATACAGCACTGTACACTGTTACGAAAGAAACATTTCTAAGGTTGGGAATAACTTTTAAAGTTTTCAAGGGAGGCCGATAAATTTATATCTAAATTAAAGCTTAGGTTCTCCCCTCTCGGAAAAACACGAAATCTTTTTATTTGGATAATGTCTTCATACCTTAAACGGCCTCCATGGACACTTAGCCCACTGTAAAATACGGTCAACTTGCATGCGGTTTCACAGCAAACAATACAGCACTGTACACTGTTACGAAAGAAACATTTCTAAGATTGGGAATAACTTTTAAAGTTTTTAAGGGAGGCAGATAAATTGATATCTAAATTAAAGCTTAGGTTCTCCCATCTCGGAAAAACACGAAATCTTTGAATTTGGATAATGTCTTCATACCTTAAACGGCCTCCATGGACACTTAGCCCACTGTAAAATACGGTCAACTTGCATGCAGTTTCACAGCAAACAATACAGCACAGTACACTGTTACGAAAGAAACATTTCTAAGGTTGGGAATAACTTTTCAACTTTTCAAGGGAGGCCGATAAATTTATATCTAAATTAAAGCTTAGGTTCTCCCCTCTCGGAAAAACACAAAATCTTTGAATTTGGATAATGTCTTCATACGTTAAACGGCCTCCATGGACACTTAGCCCCCTGTAAAATACGGTCAACTTGCATGCGGTTTCACAGCAAACAATACAGCACTGTACACTGTTACGAAAGAAACATTTCTAAGGTTGGGAATAACTTTTAAAGTTTTCAAGGGAGGCCGATAAATTTATATCTAAATTAAAGCTTAGGTTCTCTCCTCTTGGAAAAACACCATAGTTTTGAGTTTGGATAATGTCTTCATACCTTAAACGGCCTCCATGGACACTTAGCCCGCTGTAAATACGGTCAACTTGCATGCAGTTTCACAGCAAACAATACAGCACTGTACACTGTTACGAAAGAAACATTTCTAAGGTTGGGAATAACTTTTAAAGTTTTCAAGGGAGGCCGATAAATTTATATCTAAATTAAAGCTTAGGTTCTCTCCTCTTGGAAAAACACCATACTTTTGAATTTGGATAATGTCTTCATACCTTAAACAGCCTCCATGGACACTTACCCTCCTGTAAAATACGGTCAACTTGCATGCGGTTTCACAGCAAACAATACAGCACTGTACACTGTTACGAAAGAAACATTTCTAAGGTTGGGAATAACTTTTAAAGTTTTCAAGGGAGGCCGATAAATTTATATCTAAATTAAAGCTTAGGTTCTCCTTTCTCGGAAAAACACACCATAATTTTGAATTTGGATAATGTCTTCATACCTTAAACGGCCTCCATGGACACTTACCCCCTGTAAAATACGGTCAACTTGCATGCGGTTTCACAGCAAACAATACAGCACTGTACACTGTTACGAAAGAAACATTTCTAGGATTGGGAATATCTTTTAAAGTTTTTAAGGGAGGCAGATAAAATTATATCTAAATTAAAGCTTAGGTTCTCCCATCTCGAAAAACACGAAATCTTTTGAATTTGGATAATGTCTTCATACCTTAAACGGCCTCCATGGACACTTAGCCCACTGTAAAATACGGTCAACTTGCATGCAGTTTCACAGCAAACAATACAGCACAGTACACTGTTACGAAAGAAACATTTCTAAGGTTGGGAATAACTTTTCAACTTTTCAAGGGAGGCCGATAAATTTATATCTAAATTAAAGCTTAGGTTCTCCCTTCTCGGAAAAACACAAAATCTTTGAATTTGGATAATGTCTTCATACCTTAAACGGCCTCCATGGACACTTAGCCCACTGTAAAATACGGTCAACTTGCATGCGGTTTCACAGCAAACAATACAGCACTGTACACTGTTACGAAAGAAACATTTCTAAGGTTGGGAATAACTTTTAAATTTTTCAAGGGAGGCCGATAAATTTATATCTAAATTAAAGCTTAGGTTCTCCCCTCTCGGAAAAACACCATACTTTTGAATTTGGATAATGTCTTCATACCTTAAACAGCCTCCATGGACACTTACCCCCCTGTAAAATACGGTCAACTTGCATGCGGTTTCACAGCAAACAATACAGCACTGTACACTGTTACGAAAGAAACATTTCTAAGGTTGGGAATAACTTTTAAAGTTTTCAAGGGAGGCCGATAAATTTATATCTAAATTAAAGCTTAGGTTCTCCCATCTCGGAAAAACACGAAATCTTTGAATTTGGATAATGTCTTCATACCTTAAACGGCCTCCATGGACACTTAGCCACTGTAAAATACGGTCAACTTGCATGCAGTTTCACAGCAATCAATACAGCACAGTACACTGTTACGAAAGAAACATTTCTAAGGTTGGGAATAACTTTTCAACTTTTCAAGGAGGGCGATAAATTTATATCTAAATTAAAGCTTAGGTTCTCCTCTCGGAAAAAACACAAAATCTTTTGAATTTGGATAATGTCTTCATACGTTAAACGGCCTCCATGGACACTTAGCCCCTGTAAAATACGGTCAACTTGCATGCGGTTTCACAGCAAACAATACAGCACTGTACACTGTTACGAAAGAAACATTTCTAAGGTTGGGGAATAACTTTTAAAGTTTTCAGGGAGGCCGATAAATTGATATTCAAATTAAAGCTTAGGTTCTCCATCTCGGAAAAACACCAAATCTTTGAATTTGGATAATGTCTTCATAACCTTAAACGGCCTCCATGGACACTTAGCCCACTGTAAATACGGTCAACTTGCATGCAGTTTCACAGCAATCAATACAGCACTGTACACTGTTACGAAAGAAACATTTCTAAGGTTGGGAATAACTTTTCAACTTTTGAAGGAGGGCGATAATTTATATCTAAATTAAAAGCTTAGGTTCTCCCTCTCGGGAAAACACAAAATCTTTGAATTTGGATAATGTCTTCATACGTTAAACAGCCTCCATGGACACTTAGCCCCCTGTAAAATACGGTCAACTTGCATGCGGTTTCACAGCAAACAATACAGCACTGTACACTGGTACGAAAGAAACATTTCTAAGGTTGGGAATAACTTTTAAAGTTTTCAAGGGAGGCCGATAAATTTATATCTAAATTAAAGCTTAGGTTATCCCTCTCGGAAAAACACCATACATTTGAATTTGGATAATGTCTTCATACCTAAACAGCCTCCATGGACACTTACCCTGTAAAATACGGTCAACTTGCATGCGGTTTCACAGCAAACAATACAGCACTGTACACTGTTACGAAAGAAACATTTCTAAGGTTGGGAATAACTTTTAAAGTTTTCAAGGAGGCGATAAATTTATATCTAAATTAAAGCTTAGGTTCTCCTCTCGGAAAACACAAATCTTTGAATTTGGATAATGTCTTCATACCTTAAACAGCCTCCATGGACACTTACCCCCTGTAAAATACGGTCAACTTGCATGCGGTTTCACAGCAAACAATACAGCACTGTACACTGTTACGAAAGAAACATTTCTAAGGTTGGGAATAACTTTAAAGTTTTCAAGGAGGCTGATAATTATATCTAAATTAAAGCTTAGGTTCTCTCCTCTCGAAAAAACACCATACTTTTGAATTTGGATAATGTCTTCATACATTAAACAGCCTCCATGGATACTTAGCCCCCTGTAAAATACGGTCAACTTGCATGCGGTTTCACAGCAAACAATACAGCACTGTACACTGTTACGAAAGAAACATTTCTAAGGTTGGGAATAATTTTTCAACTTTTCAAGGAGGTGATAAATTTATATCTAAATTAAAAGCTTAGGTTCTCCCTCTCGGAAAAACACAAAATCTTTGAATTTGGATAATGTCTTCATACCTAAACGGCCTCCATGGACACTTAGCCCCTGTAAAATACGGTCAACTTGCATGCGGTTTCACAGCAAACAATACAGCACTGTACACTGTTACGAAAGAAACATTTCTAGGATTGTAGAATATTTTTAAATTTT
>CM055832.1:35006198-35245930 GCA_029582265.1 Zoroaster sp. YZ-2022 | reverse complement strand
CCCCCTTAAAATTTACCCCCAAGCCCAAATTTCCAGCAAACAATGCCCTGGCCTCACATGGTGCACTGCCTTCATACGCACACTTGTGTCTTGTGCCTTTTCAAGAGTCAAATTTCCAGAAGTTTTGGAAGTCAAGAACTCCAAATATAAACAAAACAAAACCTGTGTTTAACATTACAACAAAAATGCTTGGAATACTTTTATTCTGAAGCAAAATTCCTTGCTGATAGGTATACAAATGTCTTAATATCATATGTCAACCAATGGGATGCATAAAGTTGTTAAGAACAAAAGTGCTAGAAACAAGTGTATGAAATGTTGAAATAAAGTTGTTGAAAGGTTATTATAAAGTTGAATGTGTGATGTCTTTTTATTCTTTAGGTACTTGTGCATACTGCTAGATCATTGTCTTTGAAAAACATGGTATGTGGTTTCAGTTCAATGCATTTCAATCTTAAAATGACAGTCAGGAGAAAACAAGAACTAGAGCTTAAGTGTTTGTTAGAACAAACACACGGTGTTCAGTATACTTCCGGTTCAATCAAATTATCATCGATGATGTCAATATCATACTGTGCAAGGTTTATCATCTTTATAATAACAATATCAATTTTGCGTTAGAATGTGTTGAATTTGAACTTCCTGTTTGGACAGGAAGTAAAGGTCACGATAGGTGGTTTGAAGGTCATATATGACCTCCTCATGATATGAAAAAATAACAAATTTGTCAACATACATTAAATTGAAGCTATGAGATATGACCTTTTTAAAATTTGTAAAAATCGTTACTGTGTGCCACTAATTGGACAATTGAAAAGCATTTATGATAACTCATTTCACAAGAATTACAAGCTATTAATGTAAGGAATTCAATTGTGTTTTGTTTTCCTAATAGGTCATTTAGTTCTTGAGATATTGGCTGTTGAACTTGGAAATGTTGTGAGATTTAAGCAGTAAATTAGAAATTAACAAGTGTGACTTGGAACACAATGTTTTTATTTTAAATATTGACACTAGCCCAACACATGCTTTTCAAAAACCATGCTAGATGATAAATCAACATTAAAATCACTCATATGAAAATAGTTTGCCAGGGTTGTGGTAGCCAGATCAACCTATTCAACGTTATTATGGGCATAAAGTCACAAAGTTGATTTAGGATAGAAGGGGACTACATATATAGTAACTGGATTAAACTTGGCTGCAAATTCAAGAGCAGGAAGTGTGGGTTAAATTGTTTGGGTAGTTTGGGGTTACTGAAGGCACTGAAGCATGGAAGACCATATAAATATTTCTTTCCTTTCCTTCAGCTAATTAGCCTTTCATTGAAAACAGCTTATAACTACTACATGATAAAGTTGGAAGAAAGCTTGCATCCGTGCTTTCCATCTTCCACTGCCCCCACCAGAAGAGTTTTTGTCAAAAAGTAAATAATTCCCAATTCAAACAAATTAAATGTAATTATATCCACTGGATCAAATCTGATAATTGGTTGCCCTTTTTCACTTTGTTTATGGAAAAACCTTTCAATTTTAGATTTAAATAAACCAACATTAGTATTTATCTCTTGGTATTAAGTCTTGTACAAAATAAATTTAATCTTTGTTTATAATATACTTCACTTTCAGGTTAAGTTTATAACAAAATATAATGATAAATTGACAATGATAGTGACACTGTAATCAACATCTCCTTATTGTGACATGCATAAACTGTCTTTGTTTCACCTATACTGCAAATAATTAAAAATAATGTACAATTTGAAAACAAATTCATTGAGTTTACATTTTCAGGTTGTACACATGATTGGCAAAATGTCTGTAGCTGCATCCATACTACAGAATTACAACCTAAAGATCAGATGCCATTTTGTACATAAATTGTTAGACATTGAAATAATCAGAGTTGTATAGGTGCTTGTAAATTGCTAATAAAGCAATGAAATACATATTTATTTTAACTGTCTGTTGGGTTTCATGACTTGACTTTTGTGGTTACACTTCCTCCCCACAATCAATTGAAACCACTTTGTTGACCTGTTTAACCTACTTGTAACCAATCTAGAAATGAGTGTACATGGTCTTACACATGTAACAAGTGAAATGACTTCAGTGTAAATGAACCCAACCATGATCCTTTGTTGACAAGAAAACAGAATATATATCCACTGGATCAAATCTGATAATTGGTTTGCCATTTCACTTTGTTTATGGAAAAACCTTTCAATTTTAGATTTAAATGAAGCCAACATTGGTATTTATCTCTTGGTATTAAGTCTTGTACAACAATTAATTTAATCATTATTTATAATATACTTCACTTTCAGGTTAAGTTTATAACAAAAATATAATGATAAATTGACAATGATAGTGACACTGTAATCAAGCATCTCCTTATTGTGACATGCTTATAAACTGTCTTTGTTTTCACCTATACCGCAAATAATTAAAAATTATTTTAAAATTTGACAAATTATACATTGATTTTAACTTTTCAAGGCTGTACACATGATTGGCAAAATGTCTGTAAGATCAGATGCCATTTTGTACATAAATTGTTAGACATTGAAATAATCAAAGAGTTGTATGAGTGCTTGTAAATTGCTAATAAAGCAATGAAATATATTTATTTTAACTGTGTTGGGTTTCATGACTTGACTTTTGTGGTTACACTTCCCTCCCCACAATCAATTGAAACCACTTTGTTGACCTGTTAACCTACTTGTAACCAATCTAGAAATGAGTGTACATGGTCTTACACATGTAACAAGTGAAATGACTTCAGTGTAAATAGACAACCATGATCCTTTGTTGACAAGAAAACAGAATATATCCACTGGATCAAATCTGATAATTGGTTGCCATTTCACTTTGTTTATGGAAAAACCTTTCAATTTTAGATTTAAATGAAGCCAACATTAGTATTTATCTCTTGGTATTAAGTCTTGTACAAAAATAAATTTAATCTTTATTTATAATATACTTCACTTTCAGAGTTAAGTTTATAACAAAAATATAATGATAAATTGACAATGATAGTGACACTGTAATCAAGCATCTCCTTATTGTGACATGCTTATAAACTGTCTTTGTTTTCACCTATACGCAAATAATTAAAAATTATTTATAAAATTTGAAAACAAATTATACATTGATTTTAACTTTTCAAGGTTGTACATGATTGGCAAAATGTCTGTAAGATCAGATGCCATTTTGTACATAAATTGTTGAACATTGAAATAATCAAAGAGTTGTATGGGTGCTTGTAAATTGCTAATAAAACAATGAAATACATATTTATTTTAACTGTCTGTTGGGTTTCATGACTTGACTTTTGTGGTTACACTTCCTCCCCACAATCAATTGAAACCACTTTGTTGACCTGTTTAACCTACATGTACTGTAATCCAATCTAGAAATGAGTGTACATGGTCTTACATGTAACAAGTGAAATGACTTCAGTGTAAATAAACCCAACCATGATCCTTTGTTGACAAGAAAACAGAATATATATCTACTGGATCAAATCTGATAATTGGTTGCCTTTTCACTTTGTTTGTGGAATAACCTTTCAATTTTAGATTTAAATGAAGCCAACATTAGTATTTATCTCTTGGTATTAAGTCTTGTACAAAATAAATTTAATCTTTATTTATAATATACTTTACTTTCAGGTTAAGTTTATAACAAAAATATAATGATAAATTGACAATGATAGTGACACTGTAATCAAGCATCTCCTTGTTGTGACATGCTTATAAACTGTCTTTGTTTCACCTATATATGAATAATTAAAAATAATGTATAAAATTTGAAAACAAATTCTACATTGATTTTCATTTTCAAGGTTGTACATGATTGGCAAAATGTCTGTAGCTGCATCCATACTACAGAATTACAACCCTAAGATCAGATGCCATTTGTACATAAATTGTTGAACATTGAAATAATCAAAGAGTTGTATGGATGCTTGTAAATTGCTAATAAAGCAATGAAATACATATTTATTTTAACTGTCTGTTGGGTTTCATAACTTGACTTTGTGGTTACACACTTCCCTCCCCACAATTGAAACCACTTTGTTGACCTGTTTAACCTAATTGTAAACAATCTAGAAATGAGTGTACATGGTCTTACACATGTAACAAGTGAAATGACTTCAGTGTAAATGAACCCAACCATGATCCTTTGTTGATAAGAAAACAGAATCAACCTGCATTTATAATAAATGTACGCTCTGTATGTACGATTTAGTGACAGTTCAGAATGGGTGACATTCAGGGGTTGTCATTGGAATCGGTAATTTTAGAATAAAATGTCTGCCCCCCCTCCCCCAAGTTTTTGGTGATGGCATGTACTGCCACTGGTGATGAACCAACACATTTTGGTTTGTTTTCTCTAAATTCTTTGGTCTATCATTGCAGCACTATAGAATCCAAGAACTAGGGAAGGGAGGGCAAACAAAGCAATAAAAGTATAAGGGGCCCATATTACCAATTCCATTGACTGACGACTGGTGCTTCATTGTGTCGAAAATCACACCCAGCATCAATTCTGCATAGCTGAAGTTGCAAGATGTTTCTGTCCTTTCTAAAAAAGATTTAAGATTGAAAATAGGAGTAAGGGCTTACATTTAAATAAATGTTGTTTAACTGACATGGATTGGAAAAGGTGGTTATCAGATACACCCCTTCTCTTGGACTGAAATGCCAGTACTGCTATAGCAAAAATAATAACAAATTATACTAAACCTTAATTTTTGTAATAAACAACCATTAAAACTAAATGAAATGTTCATCATTAGTATGAAGACCCTTCTCAAACGATCTGTTAACATAAGACGTTAAACCATACCAAGATTGTTGATGACTTGAACAGTTCGATACTGCATTTGGATGTGGTGTCAACGCCGTGTTGGGGTACTGTTGGCTGGAACTCAGTCTGAGCCATGATACATCGAGTCAACATGCTGTAAAAAATAATAGTTAAGTTTATGGAGGTACATGGAATAAAGTATTTGAAATTTCTGAGTTCTAATTTAATGAATGAGGAAAATAATATGTCACAGTGAACATGCTGTAAAAAAATAATAGGAAGGTTTTATAAGTACATGGACCAAGAATAAAGTATTTGAAAATTCTCTATTGGTAATGCGTAAATCCTGAGGACGATCAGAGCATACTGATCGAAATGTCAAGTTGTAACCTCCAGTTCTTTTCAGGACTAATTACTACTCACAAAGTATTTCACATGGTGTCACCAATTAGTCTTACTTGTCTTCTTCACCATGCAAAGCTACAAGTTTTCTAAATGTTATGATTGTTGTTGTAAATATTATTAGTGTCAACCAAAATTATTTAAAAGGGTACCTTTGCTCATAAACTCTGACATGTCGAGAATATTGCATTATACACAATTTATAAAAGTACCTGCATGTATTATACATGCATGACATTAATGAACATGTTTTTAATGTTTTCAGGCCTTAAACATTGTTGTTCACTGTTCAGACTATGTTTGTTTAAAAAATTTTAATTAATCAATTATTTAATTTCACAGAGCTTAACATTAGATATTACACTGATTACATCCAATTGATAACACGTCTAACGTTAGCATCATTTTTTTAAATTCAACTAATTGTACTCATGCCTAGGTTTCACTCTCCTAACGTTACAGACTATATTTACCACTATTTCAAAAGAGTCATGGAGGAAAAATCCACGTAAGCATACTTTGTTTACATAAAACAGGGTACCCGCTAAATTAGTCCCAACGTTTAAAGTAATAGTACCCATTCACTGGCGCCCATACCGTACACATTACTGACTGCACTATCATCAAACTATATGCATACTGTCCATCAACCAACCGTTACAACACATTTGACATGTCTGAAGCCGGTTAAAATGCTTATTTTTAAATCAAAGATTCTCGTAAATTTGTCATTGCCAACTTACCTCCAATTAAGTGTGCATAATAATGTCTGTTTTCAACGATGAAACATCCACTGGTGATAAGAAAATTCAGAATATAGTGAAAAACTCGCTTTTGTGGAAGGTTTTCTCCGCAGGTCTGCATACACCAACTGTTGAAACATGTGGCGGTTAATCGATTCAACGACCTCGAAAAGAGCTGATTAAGTGACCTTTTCAGAATAAATAGATTATGCTGACATAAAAAGAACCTAAAAGTTTTAGTCAATCACATAATACATTATGCGAAACGAATTGATCAGAAACACAAATTTTTTCAGGGTCACGATAGCCGGGTCAATTACATTTCCGAAACGTTAACGCTCAATTCCTTAAACGTGCATACTAATGAGCACGACCCGCGCTAAACTAGACTCAGCAACAGAGGGCGCACTTTTTAGCGTTGAAACAGCCGTGTAACCAAATATCGTGTACTACACGATATTTGGATTTACAATGTATCTACTATGTACAATCAATATCTACGCTGTTTGCGTGTACGTTGTGCCATAGCCCAGACTAGCGCCTCGTATTGCGCCTTGCGGCGCTACACATTTGATTCTTTCATGCAACGTATGAAACGTTTTAACTATTTTACTTTTTAGCGTAATTCGACACCTGATGACGTAATCATGACGTCACAGAAAACGGTTTCGTCTGCTTGTTATGTTCTGTTCATGTGTTAAGTTTGAAGGCTGTAAATGCTTTGCAAGGATGCCTTTGTTGCCGGACAGTCGCCACTGAGGATTAAGTAAAAAAAAAAAAAACAGTACAAAAACAATAGGTGTTCGCGCTGCGCTTTCGAACACCTAACTAGATATAAGTTTTTGTCACAACAAAAACAAGGTGTTCGGTTGAAGTTAAAATGGTTTACGTCATCAATTCGAAGTGTTGGAGAAGTCAAATGTTAACGTCTGTTGAAGTTCTCGCGAGAAGTTTATGTGAATACAATACAATACTGAATTTAGAAATTATTTAGGTACTTGTGCATACTGCTAGATCATTGTCTTTGAAAAACATGGTATGTGGTTTCAGTTCCAATGCATTTCAATCTTAAAATGACAGTCAAGGAGAAAGAAACAAAAAGAAAAAATCCAGACCGACCGACCCCTTCAAATATTTTTTTTTTTTTGCCTAACTTTCAGAATGCGTGTGAATTAAATAAATTATGCGACGGACATTGTGATTCATCGCGCATGGCCTATTAAAACACACTGTTCAATAATTACTTCATAATCCTGGTTTCAAACACAGTTATCTCCAAAGCACACGGCTATGCAGCAGTCTACACTGTCGGAATCATATATAGCCCTCTAGCTGGGATACTGTACTTAGGCTCTGAGTTAAGGCCAGCTATAGAGCAAAACAGCTTCTCATCTTGTTTCATTCTGTTCACGTTTTATAATCAATAGTGATTTCAGTCAAATACTACAGACCAATATATATCAATCCTTGTTAATTGGGGTCATAGTAGTGTGAACTTAAAAGCTGGAGTGGAACTCTCTGACTGAACCCAGTAATATGCCTTTCTGATACCCAATCAATCAGAACGTTTCGAAAGTTGTGAATGCTATCACTATTTGGGAGGCAGTTTTTGTAACATGGGGTTGTGATAGATTAAATTTGAAAATTGTAATTATTTTCTCTTGTAAAGTAGAACACAAAATAATAAACAGAAACATGATTTAACAGTATTAGCAATACAATCATTTTATAAAAGCATTTTATTAAGTGCTGGTAAACAAAACACTTGGGAGATACATTTAAAATGCAATTAGACCGTTATGAGACTGTAGAACACCGAATACAAAAGCACAGATAATTTTGTGTCAAGTTGTCATCCCATGTATACACCCATATATAGGGATGCACCTGCGGATGTAAAATGTTTCTTTACAATTTAAATAAAATAATACTTGATATCAATGACAATACATATGACAAGCTTCACATATTTATTACATTATTTATTAAATGATACAAAAATAATTGATATCCAGTTTCACATTGGCAGTACCTACATGTATGTTAATGGGATGGAAAATAAACTGTATACAGCTGTTTTTATTTTAATAATAATGATAATGTCATTCATATAACTACTTTTTCTAAAGTTTTCAAAGCTGCCATTTCAGAAATCCCCCTTCTCTTCCATGATAAGTCTCCTGGGTTCTTTTACATACATTACTCAAAACAAAGGACCTCCATCCCATCTGAATGATGATATTATAGGGCCCTACTGAGCCCAGACTTCTATGCCCAGACTAATCACACAACCACAAACATGGAATGGCCTCCCATCCAAGTAGATTGACTGTGGTCAATGTTGCTTAACATAGGCATTCATGCAACTGGCTCTTCCATTGAGCTAAATGTCTGGAAAATATGGGACTAATGTAAATGATTTCAATGTTCTCTCATTGTATTTCAGCATAAAACCTAGCCTGTCTCCCATAATCCATGCCAAATTCTCTCATTGTCTTTCAGCATTAAAACCTGGCCTGTCTCCCATACTCCATTTCAAGTTCTCTCAAATTATCTTCCAGCATTCTCACTTCGTCCGTTCGATGCATCTCTTTAGCTTGTCTGATGTAATTCCTAATAATATTCATCTGTTGCATCATTGGATTGTCAGACGATGCCATGAGCTCTGCTTCACTCAAAACAGATGGTTTCCAACCATAATATGTGCTGTTTTTGACAAGGAAGCATTGTTTATTTCAAACACATGTCACAGCACTTAAACTTTCCACACGTCTGGAATTTTTCTCCTTAACCCACAAATTATAATGTAGGAATTAGCCCTTAATCCTCACCATGAAAATATCCAATAAGTTAGATAAAGAAAAAGGACAACCATTGAGCTACGGTTTTACAACATTGCATACTTTTATATTTTCCCCACAGGAATATTGACATTGACACAACTGCACACTTGGAACTGTTGCTGACATAGTTGCTGTTACTGTGTTAGTGTTTTATTCACAATGGATTCTGATGAATTAGTGGTAACATCCTTAGATGGACAGATGTCAGAATCAGACATTGTCTTTCAAGATATCAGCCTCCCACAGGCTCAATACACAGATAATGCATCCACTGTAACATTATCAAAATTCACACTGCCAGATCCAAGTGATGTTCCCCCATTCAAGACAAGAAGAAAAAAGATGGCCAATTGCAAGGTCCTGAGAGAGGCCAAAACATTTGGAGAATTTAAAAACTGTAACATATGTAATGTGATTTTGAACTCTGCGTCACAAGCTGAAATGCACTATGCTGGCAAGATACACCAGAAGAAACTCAGACATATAGCTGATATGACGGGTAAGATTGATGGATACTTCCTCTATCATTTAAATGACCAAAATGACCAAAACCGATAAAATCCCAAACATTTAACACTTTTGACAGAACAACTCGCCTTGCATTATGAAGTCCTATTCCTTGTACACGATCCAAACTAGACCGGTTACTTAGATTGATTCACATTATTAGATACAGTCTGTAATATGGGTTCTAGACTGTTAGGTATAACATTTGCATACTTGTCTATCTTCAATATTTCCCAGTGAGTCTATATAATTACATTTACATTCTGTTACTTGTTTAGTAGTTTCCATATTCACAAATCACCATCATATTGTGATATATGTATCATATTCATGACTCAAGTATCATGTATTATGAGATTACTGTACTACATACATCCCTACATTACCACTGTATAAAAATACATGATTTTATGTTGGAATGTTAGATTCAGCAAAAGCGGAAACCTCTACATCTGCATTAAGGAGCCTATCATCTGGCACAGATACAGGTCTCCCTCTTACCACGTGTGACATCTGTGGTCTGACCTTCAGCTATCTCCCAGGCCCCAAGATGCCTCCCAGTGGAGAATAGACATGCCAGAAACTACGACAGTTGGCCCAAAAGGAAGGAGTTGATCAAGGTAAGTGGGTTGTAGGGTCGGGGAATTAGCTAGGTTATCTGACCCAGACTTGGCTCAAATGTAATTATATTTACATTTCTCTGTCTGTTTCTGTTGTAGAGACCGTCTTGCTCTTAACACATTCCCCAATTCTTTCATTTGATTTTACAGAACCTGTCAAGACTGAAGTACAGGGACAGAATCTTATCACTGCAATTATTGCAAAAAGACCTGTTCTTCTAAAATACAGTTAGAGCAACACTTTCAGGTTTGTTGACACTTTGTATGGAAAAAATTAATGTACTTGTAATTGTACAGTAGCAAAACTGAGTACTATACATCGTGTTGAAGTCGTGTTACAACCTAATTAATCTATGATAAAGTGCTTAGAACAATAGATTCAAGCCATTCTTGAGTGTTGATAGAATGGTAGAATATAACATGATTACATAACGCACGTGATCGATTCACACAGCCTTGATTTTTCCTGAACACAAGTCAATGAAGCCCATAATGAGGCTCTTGACCCACTTCATGTTAAAGGGACAGTATCGTCACGATCAGAGCAGACATTCAACAGGGTATGGAATTGGTGTCCTATTTTAAGATGAACACAATGACTGAAAATTACTGGCTCATTTATACAGCAACAGCAACGGTAATATGACCTTATCATGTGGGATATTATTTTCAGTCACTGAGTTAATCTAAAACTAGCACTCTGATTCCATGCTCTGATGATGATATTGTCCCTTTAATCCTATACCATGTCCTTCGGGAACTAGACACTAGAATAGATGTGATATGAAAATACTGCATTGGCTATGTGCATTAACAGGTTTGTATTTACTCTGTTTATTATAGGAAGTAAACACAAGAATATTGTGAATGCCGCTGCAAATGCTGACAAAAGTCGTCTTGTAATTCCAGCTTCCATCAGTAAATCCATGTCGCTAGCTACATGTGATTCCTGCAATATTTCTACAAACTCTGAACATCAATATCTTCAGGTATCTGGTTATCTGCTGACCATCATATACCACCATTACTGCAATAATACCAATTTGTTTGATCAAATTACATGCACAGGTTTGGTTGAAGAAACATTGAACAAATGAATGTTACACTTGTATTAACGCAGTAATTACAGAATTTCGAGAACTCTTAAATTGAAATTTATTAAATCCGAGAGAGGAAATGATGGTGGCACCCAGTGAAATGATTGACATAATACACTATATGTGTGTGCTTCTAAATGTAACATCTGCAAACAATATTGTATTTATCTATTGGAAACAAAACATCAAAAAGTATAGATGAAAAAAATGTCAACCTTCCATTAAAGGATAGGCGCTATGTTGGCAAAATGCCTTTTCACTGTAATTTGTCTCTAGAATTGTTGAATTACCAATTAGTTATTTTTTACTTTAACAAATAGGTAAATTAAGTAAGACTAATTGCAGTGACACCATGTGAAATTATCTATTGAGTAGTAATTAGTTCTGAAAAGAACTGGAGGTTACAACTTGACGTTTTGATCAGTATGCTCTGATCATATTCCTGTATGGCCTGTACTTCTTGCCAGGATGTAATTTTTGCATAATAACTACTCAATAGAGAATTTCACATAGTGTCACTGCAATTTGTCTTACTTATCCTCTTCACCATGCAAAGCTACAAGTTTTACCTAAATAGGTAAATTAATTATTCCATTTTGTCATTCCTTATGTAACTACTTTCTTACCCTAACAGCACATGGGAAGCTTAAAACACAAAAACAAGTTATTACACAGAGAAAGAGTTCGTTATCAGCCGTACCCCATAAAACAAGATGTACTACAAGGTATGATATGAACAAAGATGGACCTGATAGTGTTATTCACTCTGCATAAGCAGTTACATCACCACTGATCAATGTGGCAACCCTAGTGTGTCCATTTAAGTGCATGCAGAATCACTAGAGAGCTACGATATTCATGAAGCTTATAACATAAATTGTGTAAAAAACCATTTTTTGGTTAATGTATCTTTTATGGAGCTGTTTTGGTTTATATTAAAAACTTTAACTGGATCCCTGAGGAGAAAATACACCATTTGTACCCAAAAAAAAAATATAAATAAATAAACAAAATTTACAATTGTTATAAAACAAGTAAAACAATACTTATCCTGTTAGGAGGAAAGGGAATGAAAACTGTTCAATGTTTTTGAAACACTTGAAGATTTTAATACAATAACATACCTGTGGTTATTCTTCCTTAGTGGACAAGCAACTTCAAACACAGCAATAAGAATAACACCAGCAAGTTACCGTGGGGAAAGAACAAATGGAAAGAATACAACGATTCATGGAACCAGGATAATTCCTTCAGCAGTTATGGATCACACCAAGGTATTTCAATCAATCAAGCTAATTCCTTCATGGGATTAAGTAGCGGCAACTTGCTGAAACAAGCGTGTTCCTTCAGCAGTTATGGATCAAACAGAGGCATCTCAATCAATCAAGCGGGTTCCTTCAGCAGTTATGGATCAAACATTCCTGGCCAAACCAATTATTACAAACTGCACTATGAATGATATGCCTCTGTCTTAGTTTGTATACCTCTCTTTGATTTTATAATTTAAAATTTGTATTATTATTTGTGTTATTATTTTATTTTGTAGATTTCTTTACTGTGATGAATATGCAACTCTGCTATATAATGAACATCCATCATGGGGCCAATCCAGTACACATCCAAACAGAATATTCACTATAGTGGTGTTTGGTTAAAGTGATTCCTGTCTGTGAATGCTATTACAAACACTGGGAGGCAATGTTCATGATTGTTATAACCAATGGTTGTCCTTTTTTCTTTATCTAAGTTCTAACTTATTGGATATTTTCATGGTGAGGATTAGTTGGGCTAATTCTACATTATAATTTATGTGGGTTAAGGGGAAAAAAATTCTAGACGTGTGTGGAAAGTTTAAGTGCTGTGACATGTGTTTGAAATAAACAATGTTTCCTCGTCAAAAACATAGCACATATTACACATGTATTACTTTAAAATGACTTTAAAATTTAAAAGCGTTATATTTTGAAATTTGGACCTTAAGCGCTTGTCATTATATTTGTTCATGGAAGTTTAGTACAGGTTTCCAGCCTCCCCACACAGGTGAGCCTAAGATTTAAACAAAGAAATTGTCAGTCGACGACTGACCCCCTGACTGTTGGATGGGACTCCGTTTCACTGCATAAACCGGAGTCCTTATTTGAAACTAACGTTAATCCAGTCATGCCAGTGAGTATTTTGTTGTGCTAACGTAAATATAAAAGAAACGAAACACATGCTTAAAAAAGACTTAAGTTAACCAAACACCACTATAGTGAATATTTTGTTTGGATGTGTACTGGATTGGCCCCATGATGGATGTTCATTATATAGCAGAGTTGCATATTCATCACAGTAAAGAAATCTACAAAATAAAATAATAACACAAATAATAATACAAATTTTAAAATATAAAATCAAAGAAATTATACAAACTAAGACAGAGGCATATCATTCATAGTGCAGTTTGTAATAATTGGTTTAACGGAAAGGAATGTATACATGTATCATCAAATATCCTGATGAATAATAGATTCATGTTATGTCTTCGATGAATCTAATTTCATTGGATTGTCAGACGATGCCATGAGCTCTGCTTCACTCACAACAGATGGTTTCCAACCCCTTCTAATGTTTAGCTCCGCCTGCTGACCCTTTGGTTGGTGATGTTTCTTGTCTACTCTTAGTTAGATTCAAAGGCCAGCTTGGTATTCGGGTGGCCCTTTTTCACCATTCTTTCAATGATTTTTGTTCTTGTTTCTCCTGGTGGAGCCGTTCTTGTCTTGTGTGCTTCCAGCTCTGCTTCTTTCTCCATTTGGATCCGGCGGAGATTGCCACCCTGCGTTCATCCTGGAGTTTCTCAAGTTCTTCTTTCGTTGGCAGGGTAACCATAGCTTGCATGTTAGTTTGCAAGAAGAGAGTGCAGTGGGTTCGGATTTTCTGGTACAACCTTTGATGGGCGGGGCTAGAGGTAGGCGTGCTGAGAGATAAGATTCTCTTGCTATAAAAGATAAGTAAAGATGACAAAATCCTGAATATCACAGATCCAATCTGTAAATCATTTTGACAAGTACAATTTTACACCACTACTGTGTTTTCCACACTGGAAAAATCACAATGACCATTTGCTTAAATTTCTGAGTAACCTTGTAACATTAGTCCAACCTAATAGAAATTGGATCCAGGGTGGCAAAGAAAGGGGAAAACAGAAGTATGGTACATTGACAAACATTAAAGGGACAGTATCGTCATGGTCAGAGCAGACTTTCAACCGAGCATGGAATCAGTGTCCTAGTTTTAAGATGAACACAGTGACTGATAATTACTGGCCCATTTATGCAGCAGCAACAGTAATATGACCTTATCATGTGGGGTATTATTTTCAGTCACTGTGTTAATCTGAAACTAGCACTCCGATTCCATGCCCTGTTGATCGTTATGATATTGTCCCTTTAATTGGTGCCATCCTTCATTAAAAAACTGACAATTCAATTTTTGTTATATACATGTAGATCAAATTTAGTTTTGCTTCAACAATCTGTTACCTAACCCAAAGTTTACAATTGTTGATCTTTTGAAGTTTGCATAAAAATTGTGCTTTCTTTAAAGGAAAATTGACCTTTAAATTTAAAAATAACCAAATGATCAAATTTTAATGTAAAATTCAAAGCCGATGATGATGGTATTAATCTTCCTGAAAATTATTTTTGTTTTCAATTTAAAAAATTCAATTATAACCAGGAAAGGAAAGAGTACCCTTTCCCTAAATTCTACACTAACAATTCTACAAAACAATCTGAATGCATTTTCACTTTTTTCTTTAGTGATTAAGCTGACACTTTCACAGGTTGGTTGTTTAATATATAAATCTTGATTCAGTGATAGCAAGCATAATTACCTGATTACATCAATCAGATCAAAGTTTTTTAGTATTTTGGTCCGTTCTCTCTCCAAGAAATCTCGGCTATGAGTTGAGCTTCCTGATCTACAGATAAGAAAACAATTGACAGGTTGTTTGTTGTCACAATGGTAATTCTTTGGCTGCAGTGTACACTTCTGGTCATTTTTACATAAGTAAGTACATCATAGGCATACAGTAACTAAGTTGGAAATTTGCTTAGCAAAACATTTTTGATTCTGAAATATAAACAGACACAGGCCGACAGACAGACATGCACAAGTCTATACACTTGTGTGATTATATGTGAGGTTTCATCTACAAGGGTGATGGTCCTTAACACCTGCCCGACTGTCAAGTGGGTAAATTTTACCATCAGGCAGGTAAAGTTTACCAGCCTGTGTGGTGGGTAATATTATGAGAGACCAGCACTGGTGGCTTACCAAATACTTGCATCAATCTGGTACAATATCTGCCAGACTAGTTGATTTATTGATTTACCTGCCATACCAGCTTGTGATGAATAAAGAGTCAAGGTCTGTGCCTATTTTTTCTTAATAGACCCGGCAGCCCAGAGCATTTTGGTCAAACGAACGAGGTACCAATATCCGACTACAGGAACATTTATTGTGTAACCTAACATATTCAGATATGGATGTCTGCCGGGGACCCCTGCTGCGTGTGGCCCCAGGGCCCCAAAAGGACCCAATAATGGGCTGGATCAAACATAGGAGGTACCACCTGAAACCAAGATAAAATGAACAATTACACTCTACTAAGTATAAAATATCCATTGCCAGACAAATTGTCTGCTGCATAAAACCCGCCAGACACACCCCAAAAGGGTCTCAAAATTTGGGCTAGATCAAACATAGGAGGTACCACATGAAACCAAGTTAAAATGAACAATTACACTCTACTAAGTATAAAATATCCATTGCCAGACAAATTGTCTGCTGCATAAAACCCGGACACCCCCCTCAAAGTTTACCCTGTGTACACTATGATAGAATTGGGCTAGAAAGATATATTAAAAGTACCGGTACCACATGAAAGTAAGTTTAAATGAACATGTACATCTCACGTGGTGTACAGAATAGCCCCTAAATTTTCCTCTCCACCAGACAATCTGCAAGGTCCACCAGACCTCCAAAGAGACCAGGGCCGGATTAACCTGGGGCACAGGCCCCACCCCATGAAGGGGCCCCACCAAATGAACCGTTATGTGAATTTCACGTCAAATGTCTATTTAAATTCATGTTGTATTGTAGCTGGTGGCCTACAAAATATTCTCCTAATTTGTCAAATTGTCTTCCTATATTTTAGTTACAATATATAGCAGAGCCTGAAATAACGGTTGGACGCCGGACGATTTCCGATCAAATTACAGTTTTCAACCAAAGCGTTTAATTGGTGAAAATTTTGTCCAGACAAATTTACTTGTAGACTTGCCACAAGTCGACTTTTTTCTTTTCATAAAGAACCCTCTCATAAGCGAAGGTCGGCGACCGGCGTCTCAGCAAATCAAATGTCTATTTAAATTTGAAAAACAGTGCAATCAGTTTGTTCAATAAGACTGGATCTGAGAGCATACCGCAAAGAATGCGGGCTCAGGAAACAAGATGGCAGCGTGGCTGTCAAATTTTTGATCTGTCAAAGGGTGAGTCTACGAAATGATCTAGTATACTATTATACTATTACACAAATTCAAAAGCAATGTTAGTGTTTAGCATAAAGAATTATTATACTGCATGGCGGGATTTACCCAACTGAGGGGGTCAAAATGAATCGAAAAAAATAAGTCCGATCAAATTTCATTTTGGCCGGACATTTTGGCCTGCTTTCATTATCTGATCAGATATTCACAAGAAACAGGTTCATGCCATTTTCATGACTTTTTAACAGTAGGCCTAATCTATTATGTGATTATTCCATTTAAGCTCATTGCTTAATTGACTTACATGATTTCATCTCAAAGAAAATACTTCCATCTTTAAAACAAAAACATGACAAATTTTCGGAATGCAATTGTGTGTGCGATATACTTTACTATTGCAGAGCTTGAAATAACAGTCAAAATTTGCCCGGACAAAATGTCCGGCCAAAATAATTTTAATCAGACATTTTCAAATTTTACGGACTTATTTTTTCGATTCATTTGACTCCCTCCGTTGGGTAAATCCGCCATGCAGTAAACATTCTTTATGCTAAACACTAACAGTGCTTTTAATTTGTGTAATAGTTGTAATGGTATCTAGATAATTTCATAGACTGACCTTTGACAGATCAAAAATTTGACCCACGCTGCCATCTTGTTTCCTGAGCCGCATTCTTTGCGGTATGCTGAACTCAGACCCAGTCTTATTGAAAAACTGATGGCACTGTTTTTCGTTTGAGCACGCCCTTCGTCGGGCTCGTTACTCGCTTTGCGAGAACTCTTCAGTGAAAGAAAAAAGTCGACTTGTGGAAAGTCTAGCAATTTGTCTGGACAAAATCTCCGACAATTGAGCGTTGCTCTGAAAACTTTTAATTTGATGGGGGGAAATGTCGATGTCTGACCGTATTTCAGGCTCTGCTATGTAACTAAAATATAGGAAAACAATTGTTTCAGAAATGGGCTAATATTTTGTGTGGCTTTTACCAGCTTACCAATAAGAACATAATTTAAATTGACATTCCGCCGGCAATTCATTTGGTGAGGCCCCTTCGTATGTGAGGCCAGGGGCCTGTACCCCAAAGTGCCCTGGGTTAATCCGGCCATGGTCTGGTGGACCTTAGGCAGATTGTCTGGTTTTTATGCAGAGGAAAATTTGTCTGGTAGGCAGTGCCATTCTGGCCTCTGTGAATGTGCATTCATTAAACTGCACTTTCATGTTACTGTCTTCTGGCCCAATTCTATCATAATACACAGAAATGCTTTGGGGGCAACCTGGCGAGGCTGCAGCAGACAGGCGTGTCTGGCTGACGACCCCGCTGCCAGTAAAGTGGTGTTCATTTTATCTTGGTTCATAATACCTCATGTGTGTGATCAACCCATTATTAGTCCTTTTTGGGGCTGAGAACCACCACGCAGCAGGGGTCCCAACAGACATCCATATCTGAATATGTTAGGTTACACAATAAATGTTCCTGTATGGATATTGGTACCTTGTTCGTTTGACCAAAATGCTCTGGGCTGCCCGCTCTATAATAGTGGCTCAGTTGTCATGGCAAAACATTGCATTGATAACATTTATGCATACTTTGTGGATTGATAAACAGAACATTTTGATAAAAGCTTGATTATTTTTGGTTAAACAAATATGACAGTATGACTGAATGAATAATACAGACTTGACTATACTTACAGTAATGATTCCGGCTTAGGGTTGTAAACTGACAACTGAGCTATCGCATGGTTCTTGACCTCAGTTAACCTCTGCAAGACAATTCAAATCAAACGTGATCTGTAATAACTGCACTTTGTCTTACTTACCATGTACTCATTATAAAGGTCATAATTCACATGGTATTAATTGAATATTACTAAAAACATACTCATATACCTCATACAGTAATATCTAAATTATGAGCTGATAAAGACCATTGTCTGCTTACAGTGTAATCGTATTAAGCAAATTTAATTTGCTAAGTAAAATTGCTGAGAACCTGCCAGAGGCAATATACATTAGGTGACAATTAGACTGTAATCTATTTTTGCTAAGTATAACTTTTCTCTGCTAGTGCTTAGCAGCTCTATGAAAATTTGCCCTGGTCACAAAGTAAATACAAACATACCTCATACAGTAATACTAACAGCAGGCTTGATGACTTTCTGTCTCACTGTTTGTAGTCTTATTACAGTAGTTCATCACAGTGCTTACCAAATCCTCAATGTGCCACTTACATCATCTGCTTCCCCTCCTCCTGCACCTTTGGCATTCCTTGCTTGTTTCTGTTGGTGATCTTGTAACATCTCTGCCTCTGATTTCAGTACATTTCTATGAAACATGAAGAACATTGATTTAAATTAAAAACCACATTAGTCCACTGTACATGCATATAACACTACTTATAAACTGGCATTATAAAATGTTAGTCTAAAGTAAAGTAAATAATTTGTAAATTTCCATTCTGTTGTGTCACACTTCATGTGAGTCAAGATGTTTGATTTATTCAGTGAATGGATTGATGGCTTGTCCAAAAATGGCACGTCACAAATTTCACAATTTGTCACATAAATGTCTCAAATGTCACAGAATTTTTGGCACCTTTTGCACATAATGTCACATCAGTTTTGCCTTTGTCGCATTTGATTGGCATAGATTAAAACATTATGACCAGTTGACCCGGTGATACTCATGTCTGTTTCATGAAAAATGGAACCACTAAAATGCAACATCAGATTACACTCTGTGTAAATCTACACTGAAGACTCGAAAGTACAAAAGAAAATCAGGGAAAAAAGTGAAAGATTGCCCAAAGTGCCTCTGAATTATAATCCAACTAAAGCATGTCACAAAATGTCAGACAATTTTTTTAATACTTCTGTTTATGTTCCTTTTGTCACATTTTATCACAAAAACTTTCAAATGTCACAGAATGTCACAAATTTTTGGTCAATGAAATTTTGTCACAAATGTCACCATGATCCATTCTCTGTTTATTACAGTTTCAGCGTAAAAAGCGTATTTTCTAACAAGACAACAGTGAAAATGCATTGAACATAAACTTCATATTCATTCTAATGTGGAATTTTGATACAGTCTGTTAAAATTTGTTGATGTACATGACTAGGGAAAACATTTGACTATTCTTTTTTTAAAGTTGGTCAGGTCCTGCACCCTATACCCTCCTCCCCCTTAGTCATTACAAATCTTGCAACCACTGGCCTTATTAGAGGAGCTCCTGTCTTCCCTTACTACTTACCACAAACTGTATCAGGCACAAAGTCAGAGCATTTCAAACAAGCGATGTTACCACAAAGAAGGCGACAATGGTGGCGTCTAAGAGACGAAAAAGCGCTCCAAGCAAAACGGACAGAACTTCATTGAGGAATCTTCCTTCCAAGGCACTGTCTTCTCAAAAAGGCTTAATAGGAAATGAAATGTACAAAGGAAATTCAAATCTAGATATTTCAATATATCTCTAAGTTTATCTGATTTATATCATTTCAAAGAGAGTTACAAAACTACTTCTAAGAATATGCATAATTTCTTTGAATCAAGATACATATTAAACAAGGAACTTGAAAGTTTAATTAAGTTTAATCAACAATAATTACATTGTGTAATGACAAAGCATTTAGATTGTTCATATTCATTTTGTATGTGGAGTACACCAGAGTATATGCCAGGATTTGGAAAAATAATGTCCAAATTTGTTATTCTTTGAAAACAGGGTGTCCAAATATTTAATTTGCAATACCTCTGTATGTGCATTATAAATAAAACAAGGTGTCCATTTAGCAAACTGGGTATTCAAAGACACCCACAGGTATAGCTAATACTATGGAGTACATTTTATGATAATCCTATTAGCAATAATTTTACTTTTCTAAAAAATAAAAAGCAACTCAGAGAATTATTTCTAGGAAGATTTATACCATCAAGAGATTTACACCAAGCAAGATTTACATTCAAATTTGACCATTTGGTTATTTTTGAATTACCAATTCTATACATTATCTTAAAAGCCCAGATACACTATTGGTTAACTTCAAAAAATAAAATTATCTCAGTTTTATCTGAAAGCATAAATGATGGTTTCAACAATCCTGGGAAATAATTCTACCTGAAATAAAAATGTGCAAAGGTTCATTTACAATTCTCATACATGTGTAGTCTTCAGATTTCAATTCAATGTTGACTATTTTACTGAAGTGAAAGCACCTTACAAAGACAATTTCAAGGGATGTTTAACACCATTATTAATTTTACTCCAAAAACATTGAGCTTGGGTAAAACTTTAATACGATTGTTGTATAAACATTGATGTACCGGGTCTTTAATTAGTAATTTGAATGTTGTTTATTTGCCTGTGGGAGGCTGATATCTTGAAAGACAATGTCTGATTCTGACATCTGTCCATCTAAGGATGTTACCACTAATTCATCAGAATCCATTGTAAATAAAACACTAACGCAGTAACAGCAACTATGTCAGCAAATAGTTCCAAGTGTGCAGTTGTATCAAAAATAAAAAAATTATGCAATGTTGTAAACGTAAACCATAGCTCAATAGTTGTCCTTTTTCTTTATCTAACTTATTGGATATTTTCATGGTGAGGATTAGTTGGGCTAATTCTACATTATAATTTATGTGGGTTGGGGGAAAAAAATTCCAGACGTGTGTGGAAAGTTTGAGTGCTGTGACATGTGTTTTGAAAAAAAACATGTTTCCTCGTCAAAACATAACACATATTACACATGTATTACTTTAAAATTCTTTTCAAAATTTAAAACGTTATTTAGAAATTTGGACCTTAGCGCTTGTCATTATATTTGTTCATGGAGTTTAGTACCAGTTTCAGCCTCCCCACACAGGTAGGCCTAAGATTTAAACAAAGAAATTGTCAGTGCCAATGACGACCCCCTGACTGTTACTAGTGTTAGATGGGACTCCGTTTCACTGCATAGAGACGGAGTCTTTTGTTGAGCTAACGTTAATCCAGTCACAGTGAGTATTTTGTTGTGCTAACGTAAATATAAAAACACACAACACATGCTTAAAAAAGACTTAAGTTAACATTAAACGTTTAGGCATTGGGTACAACTAATGAACTCTTACTATAGAATGCAGGGCCACACCAAAAGTTACTTCTTATAAATTTACGTAATCTCACTTAAATTAAATACACAACTGCGGTTCCTACGACGAGGTCAAATTCAGAAAAGGAAAATGTTGGCCCTGTATTCTTAATATTTCTACTCGGACATTGTGCACTTTTAAGGGCGGTTGGGGTTCAAAGATTCTTTCACAAAATAACAAACCTTTCGTTTACTTTGGAAACTGTTTCGTGGAGCTTAAATTAAAGACCAACATGAAAAACCTTGCATAAATGTTTCTTCCTCTGTTGACTCGTCATGTCTTCACACCATTAACTGCCGCACGTTGCACAAAATGGCTGCCTCCATATTAGCTATTATATATATACGCACACACAAACCACGTGGTCGTACGCGTACTGTACCGTACTGGTTCGTAAACGTTTCGTACCTACGCAAAGGGACAACCACGTTCCCAGAAGAGTGTAATTTACTGGTACTCACTCCCAGGTCAGGGTCGAAGGCGGTGGGGACAAGCGAAGGTCGATACTTCTCAAAGCCCTGAGGACGAAGTTGATGAGGGAACCGGCCGGCCGGCGGCCAGGACGCATTATATTTTGTTCTCGAAAAGATACAGCGGTTAAAAGGCCTCCATGGACACTTAGCCTGCTGTAAAAATACGGTCAACTTGCATGCGGTTTCACAGCAAACAATAGGCCCTGTTTACACTGTTACGAAAGAAACATTTCTAAGGTTGGGAATATCTTTTAAAGTTTTTAAGGGAGGCAGATAAAATTGATATCTAAATTAAAGCTTAGGTTCTCCCCTCTCGGAAAAACACAAAATCTTTGAATTTGGATAATGTCTTCATATCTTAAACGGCCTCCATGGACACTTAGCCCCCTGTAAAATACGGTCAACTTGCATGCGGTTTCACAGCAAACAATACAGCACTGTACACTGTTACGAAAGAAACATTTCTAAGGTTGGGAATAACTTTTCAAGTTTTCAAGGGAGGCAGATAAATTTATATCTAAATTAAAGCTTAGGTTCTCACCTCTCGGAAAAACACAAAATCTTGGAATTTGGATAATGTCTTCATACCTTAAACGGCCTCCATGGACACTTAGCCCCCTGTAAAATACGGTCAACTTGCATGCGGTTTCACAGCAAACAATACAGCACTGTACACTGTTACGAAAGAAACATTTCTAAGGTTGGGAATAACTTTTCAAGTTTTTAAGGGAGGCAGATACAATTGATATCTAAATTAAAGCTTAGGTTCTCCCCTCTCGGAAAAACACAAAATCTTTGAATTTGGATAATGTCTTCATACGTTAAACGGCCTCCATGGACACTTAGCCCCCTGTAAAATACGGCCAACTTGCATGCGGTTTCACAGCAAACAATACAGCACTGTACACTGTTACGAAAGAAACATTTCTAAGGTTGGGAATATCTTTTAAGGTTTTAAGGGAGGCAGATAAAATTGATATCTAAATTAAAGCTTAGGTTCTCCCCTCTCGGAAAAACACAAAATCTTTGAATTTGGATAATGTCTTCATACCTTAAACGGCCTCACTTAGCCCTCTGTAAAATACGGTCAACTTGCATGCGGTTTCACAGCAAACAATACAGCACTGTACACTGTTACTAAAGAAACATTTCTAACGTTGGGAATAACTTTTCAAGTTTTCAAGGGAGGCCGATAAATTTATATCTAAATTAAAGCTTAGGTTCTCCCCTCTCGGAAAAACACAAAATCTTTGAATTTGGATAATGTCTTCATACCTTAAACGGCCTTCATGGACACTTAGCCCCCTGTAAAATACGGTCAACTTGCATGCGGTTTCACAGCAAACAATACAGCACTGTACACTGTTACGAAAGAAACATTTCTAAGGTTGGGAATATCTTTTAAAGTTTTTAAGGGAGGCAGATACAATTTATATCTAAATTAAAGCTTAGGTTCTCCCCTCTCTGAAAAACACAAAATCTTTGAATTTGGATAATGTCTTCATACCTTAAACGGCCTCCATGGACACTTAGCCCACTGTAAAATACGGTCAACTTGCATGCGGTTTCACAGCAAACAATACAGCACTGTACACTGTTACTAAAGAAACATTTCTAACGTTGGGAATAACTTTTCAAGTTTTCAAGGGAGGCCGATAAATTTATATCTAAATTAAAGCTTAGGTTCTCCTCTCTCGGTAAAACACAAAATCTTTGAATTTGGATAATGTCTTCATACCTTAAACGGCCTCCATGGACACTTAGCCCCCTGTAAAATACGGTCAACTTGCATGCGGTTTCACAGCAAACAATACAGCACTGTACACTGTTACGAAAGAAACATTTCTAAGGTTGGGAATAACTTTTCAAGTTTTCAAGGGAGGCCGATAAATTTATATCTAAATTAAAGCTTCGGTTCTCCCCTCTCGGAAAAACACAAAATCTTTGAATTTGGATAATGTCTTCATACCTTAAACGGCCTTCATGGACACTTAGCCCCCTGTAAAATACGGTCAACTTGCATGCGGTTTCACAGCAAACAATACAGCACTGTACACTGTTACGAAAGAAACATTTCTAAGGTTGGGAATAACTTTTTAAGTTTTTAAGGGAGGCAGATAAATTTATATCTAAATTAAAGCTTAGGTTCTCCCCTCTCGGAAAAACACAAAATCTTTGAATTTGGATAATGTCTTCATATCTTAAACGGCCTCCATGGACACTTAGCCCCCTGTAAAATACGGTCAACTTGCATGCGGTTTCACAGCAAACAATACAGCACTGTACACTGTTACGAAAGAAACATTTCTAAGATTGGGAATAACTTTTCAAGTTTTCAAGGCAGGCCGATAAATTTATATCTAAATTAAAGCTTAGGTTCTCCCCTCTCGGAAAAACACAAAATATTTGAATTTGGATAATGTCTTCATACGTTAAACGGCCTCCATGGACACTTAGCCCCCTGTAAAATACGGTCAACTTGCATGCGGTTTCACAGCAAACAATGCAGCACTGTACACTGTTACGAAAGAAACATTTCTAAGGTTGGGAATATCTTTTAAAGTTTTTAAGGGAGGCCGATAAATTTATATCTAAATTAAAGCTTAGGTTCTCCCCTCTCTGAAAAACACAAAATCTTTGAATTTGGATAATGTCTTCATACCTTAAACGGCCTCCATGGACACTTAGCCCACTGTAAAATACGGTCAACTTGCATGCGGTTTCACAGCAAACAATACAGCACTGTACACTGTTACTAAAGAAACATTTCTAACGTTGGGAATAACTTTTCAAGTTTTCAAGGGAGGCCGATAAATTTATATCTAAATTAAAGCTTAGGTTCTCCCCTCTCGGAAAAACACAAAATCTTTGAATTTGGATAATGTCTTCATACCTTAAACGGCCTCCATGGACACTTAGCCCCCTGTAAAATACGGTCAACTTGCATGCGGTTTCACAGCAAACAATACAGCACTGTACACTGTTACGAAAGAAACATTTCTAAGATTGGGAATAACTTTTCAAGTTTTCAAGGGAGGCCGATAAATTTATATCTAAATTAAACCTTAGGTTCTCCCCTCTCGGAAAAACACAAAATCTTTGAATTTGGATAATGTCTTCATACCTTAAACGGCCTTCATGGACACTTAGCCCCCTGTAAAATACGGTCAACTTGCATGCGGTTTCACAGCAAACAATACAGAACTGTACACTGTTACGAAAGAAACATTTCTAAGATTGGGAATATCTTTTAAGGTTTTTAAGGGAGGCAGGTAAAATTGATATCTAAATTAAAGCTTAGGTTCTCCCCTCTCGGAAAAACACAAAATCTTTGAATTTGGATAATGTCTTCATACCTTAAACGGCCTCCATGGACACTTAGCCCCCTGTAAAATACGGTCAACTTGCATGCGGTTTCACAGCAAACAATACAGCACTGTACACTGTTACTAAAGAAACATTTCTAACGTTGGGAATAACTTTTCAAGTTTTCAAGGGAGGCCGATAAATTTATATCTAAATTAAAGCTTAGGTTCTCCCCTCTCGGAAAAACACAAAATCTTTGAATTTGGATAATGTCTTCATACCTTAAACGGCCTCCGTGGACACTTAGCCCCCTGTAAAATACGGTCAACTTGCATGCGGTTTCACAGCAAACAATACAGCACTGTACACTGTTACGAAAGAAACATTTCTAAGGTTGGGAATAATTTTTTAAGTTTTCAAGGGAGGCAGATAACATTTATATCTAAATTAAAGCTTAGGTTCTCCTCTCGGAAAAACACAAAATCTTTGAATTTGGATAATGTCTTCATACCTTAAACGGCCTCCATGGACACTTAGCCCCCTGTAAAATACGGTCAACTTGCATGCGGTTTCACAGCAAACAATACAGCACTGTACACTGTTACGAAAGAAACATTTCTAAGGTTGGGAATAACTTTTCAAGTTTTCAAGGGAGTGATATCTAAATTAAAGCTTAGGTTCTCCCCTCTCGGAAAAACACAAAATCTTTGAATTTGGATAATGTCTTCATACCTTAAATGGCCTCCATGGACACTTAGCCCCCTGTAAAATACGGTCAACTTGCATGCGGTTTCACAGCAAACAATACAGCACTGTACACTGTTACGAAAGAAACATTTCTATGATTGGGAATAACTTTTCAAGTTTTCAAGGGAGGCCGATAAATTTATATCTAAATTAAAGCTTAGGTTCTCCCCTCTCGGAAAAACACAAAATCTTTGAATTTGGATAATGTCTTCATATATGGACACTTAGCCCCCTGTAAAATACGGTCAACTTGCATGCGGTTTCCCAGCAAACAATACAGCACTGTACACTGTTACTAAAGAAACATTTCTAACGTTGGGAATAACTTTTCAAGTTTTCAAGGGAGGCCGATAAATTTATATCTAAATTAAAGCTTAGGTTCTCCCCTCTCGGAAAAACACAAAATCTTTGAATTTGGATAATGTCTTCATACCTTAAACGGCCTCCATGGATACTTAGCCCCCTGTAAAATACGGTCAACTTGCATGCGGTTTCACAGCAAACAATACAGCACTGTACACTGTTACGAAAGAAACATTTCTAAGGTTGGGAATAATTTTTCAAGTTTTCAAGGGAGGCCGATAAATTTATATCTAAATTAAAGCTTAGGTTCTCCCCTCTCGGAAAAACACAAAATCTTGGAATTTGGATAATGTCTTCATACCTTAAACGGCCTCCGTGGACACTTAGCCCCCTGTAAAATACGGTCAACTTGCATGCGGTTTCACAGCAAACAATACAGCACTGTACACTGTTACGAAAGAAACATTTCTAAGGTTGGGAATAACTTTTCAAGTTTTTAAGGGAGGCAGATAAAATTGATATCTAAATTAAAGCTTAGGTTCTCCCCTCTCGGAAAAACACAAAATTCTTGAAGTTGGATAATGTCTTCATACCTTAAACGACCTCCATGGACAGTTAACCCCCTGTAAAATACGGTCAACTTGCCTGCTGTTTCACAGAAAACAATACAGCACTGTACACTGTTACGAAAAAAACATTTCTAAGATTGGGAATATCTTTTAAGGTTTTTAAGGGAGGCAGATAAAATTGATATCTAAATTAAAGCTTAGGTTCTCCCCTCTCGGAAAAACACAAAATCTTTGAATTTGGATAATGTCTTCATACCTTAAACGGCCTCCATGGACACTTAGCCCCCTGTAAAATACGGTCAACTTGCATGCGGTTTCACAGCAAACAATACAGCACTGTACACTGTTACGAAAGAAACATTTCTAAGGTTGGGAATAACTTTTCAACTTTTCAAGGGAGGCCGATAAATTTATATCTAAATTAAAGCTTAGGTTCTCCGCTCTCGGAAAAACACCATACTTTTGAATTTGGATAATGTCTTCATACCTTAAATGGCCTCCATGGACACTTACCCACCTGTAAAACACGGTCAACTTGCATGCGGTTTCACAGCAAACAATACAGCACTGTACACTGTTACGAAAGAAACATTTCTAGGGTTGGGAATATCTTTTAAAGTTTTTAAGGGAGGCAGATAAAATTGATATCTAAATTAAAGCTTAGGTTCTCCCCTCTCGGAAAAACACAAAATCTTTGAATTTGGATAATGTCTTCATACCTTAATAATAGTAGAGCTAGAGCGCCTTCGTATTTTTATTACGAGTCTGACTGTCCTTCCAGTTAATTCTAATTCTGCTGACTTTCGACTAAAGGGGGATAGCGCCCTCTTGCGGCGATGGGTGTGTATAATCAAATAATATAACATCGTGTAGATCTTGCACCATTGATGATCTCCCTATAAGTTACATGACATCCAGTATGGGCACCAGTCTGATTTAAACAGCCTAGCAACGACTGTCTGTTTTCCGATCCCACTCCCATACAATTAATCGGTCGGTACATTGCCATTTATGCATGGTGTACCAACGATCGATAAAAAGTTACGTTGTAACGTAACGTGAAGGAGTTATTATTTTAGTAATATTACAAATAAACAAAATGGAGGAAGTCAATCGAACGAAAGAGGGTAAGATTAATTTCAATTTTATTCGAAAATTTTGAACCGACATGACCGACTGACAAATTATTGATCCTGAATGAGTGAAACCATTAATTATTAAACTGACAACCCCTTTTTGTAAAAAAAAAAAAGCCCAATGTTAATCTTATCTTATGCCGGCCTTCTAACATAGTAACAAAATAAGGCCATGAGAATGAAAGTCATAGATTTGCGTCCACCGCCCGCATGTCCCGAAAGCTACCGCCTAAATTTTTCATTATTTGCACAAAAAAGGTATTTCCACCAAACAAATTTAGTTCCAAATCATCCACATCAGTAAAACAAAGTTTTTACCAAATTTCCACCAGGCAGTAGGCCTATGTGCGCTATAAAAATAAAAGTATATAATCATTAGCACATGTTCTCTTACAGTCTTAGTCCCGCATACATCGTTCACAAAAAAGGTCGCATCGCGCTAAAACTGTATGGTAAACTCCGTCCGATCCGCCCTGCAACTGTACCGCCTTCACATGCACAACACGTTCGCTGTTCAGCCTAGTGCCTGTGTATGTGTGCGGCCCGCACGTACTATAATGATGCACGTACGTACACAGATTAGAAGAAACAGCTTGTGATTGCGCTGTTATTAATGATCAATGTAAATAATGAATAATGAAAAAAAGCCTCATGTGTTTTCGAAATTTCCCGGACGCAAATCTACAAATGTATGACTTTCATTCTCTTGGCCTAAGTTGATAACTTAAGCCGGAAAGAATGTCGTATCCGGCCGCCACTTTTTAAGGGCTTTTTTGGATTTTTTTTGCAACCACTAAACCAGTTAAAAAATAATTCTATAGATTTTTGGTGGTACAGAAAGCGAAAACTATCTTTAAAATCCACTTTTATGATGGTTTTCGGACTTGATTTCCCTTCTAAAAAAATCCTCCCCTTCAGAAAATAGAAGGATCCTATTAATTATAGTTGCCACTACGCATGTACAATGACTGTGTTGGTCACTAATTGTGGAGTTTACAATACAAGATCAGACTGACATGACTGAGGAAGTCATCGTATACCAAAAATGCCTGATTTTTCATGAAATAAATATCCTGGAATAATTTGAAGTTAGATGTCCATCATCATCCATACATGTATGTTCTCCACCTTACCAGGTAGGTAAGATTACATTATTGGTTATATTTAATGAAAAATAATGGCAGCCAGATACGACATTCTACCCGATTTTAAAGATAGTTTTTGCTTTCTGTACCCCCAAAAATCGATGGAATAATTTTTTAACTGGTTAATAGGCCTAGTGGTTGTAAAAAAAATTCAAAAAAAACCTTAAAAAGTGGCGGTTGGATACGACATTCTTTCCTAATTAGGGCTTAAGGGGTAGAATGTCGTATCCGACCGCCACTTTTTCTCATTAAATATAACAAATAATGTAATCTTACCTACCTAGTATTAGAGAACATATGGATGATGATGGACATATACTTCAAATTATTCCAGGATATTTATATCATGAAAAATCAGGCATTTTTGGTATACGATGACTTCCTCTGTCATGTCAGTCTGATCTTGTCAACTCCCCCATAAGTAGGGTTTTCAGTTTGTACGTGCTTGACCGAAGCCCTCCACACGCACAGCGCATCGCCTGCAACAAAAAACATCAAAATTTTAAATAAAAAAATTCTATTACTTTTACCTGTCGAAATCGTACATGTAATAGCTCATTGGAAAGCTTATAGTCTCAGCTATCCAACAATGTACATAAAATAGCAATCGGAAGTACGTGCGAAAGGCTAGGTTTTTATGAATGAACCACTCTCGTCCCACCCAGCCTTTCGCGAAGTGTTCCGAGATCGGGCGCATTCGGCCCGTAAAATTTGCCGCGCTCTGCTGAGGGCATCCACTTCGGAGCTGTCTCCGCGCCGGAGTACATTGTGATTGACAAGAAAACGGATTTCCATATTAAGTCAAAGGGCTCCTTTACATACCCATGCTTGCTCGATCTCCACAGCTACACTCTAAAGAAGAGATAAAAAATTATATACCGTTTTTCGAGGTAACATTTTTAAGTTGAAAGGTACAGTTGTGTAACAGCGATGTCTGAATGAATTTTACACCTCTTTTCTATCATATGTGAAAGTTTTGAGCCGTAATTGTGTTTAGTTTTGAGCGGAGAGTGTACTTTTTACACCCTTTCAAAAGCTCTTATGAGGGAAACGAGCACGAACGCTGTGCGTGTGTATCACAGTGTGTGTAGGCTGATTCATCGAATGCTGTATACTTGATTAAATAAAACAGGATTCCTCAAAAACTACTCGTCCGATTTTCTTGATTTAAAAACCATTGTATTTCTTTCATCAAGACCTTTAATTTGATATAAATATTGAGCATATTGGTTTAGGAATCATTTTTCACCTGAAAACCCTACCATAAGTGACCAACACGATCATGGTCATTGTACATGCGCAGTGGCAACTATAATAGGATCCTTCTATTTTCTGAAGGGGAGGATTTTTTTAGAAGGAAAATCAAGTCCGAAAACCATCATAAAAGTGGATTTTAAAGATAGTTTTCGCTTTCTGTACCACCAAAAATCGATAGAATGATTTTTTAACTGGTTAGTGGTTGCAAAAAAAATTAAAAAAAGCCCTTAAAAAGTGGCGGCCGGATACGACATTCTTTCCAGATCCTATTATAGTTGCCACTGTGCATGCAATGACCGTGACCGTGTTGGTCACTTATGAGGGAGTTGACAAGATCAGACTGACATGACAGAGGAAGTCATTGTATACCAAAAATGCCTGATTTTTCATGAAATAAATATCCTGGAATAATTTAAAGTATATGTCCATCATCATCCATATGTTCTCAACCTTACTAGGTAGGTAAGATTACATTATTCGTTATATTTAATGAGAAAAAGTGGCGGTCGGATACGACATTCTACCCCCTAATTAGATCTTAAACGTTAACGTTACATTATTTTGTTATTGTCATTATTTCAATATTATAATGTGAACATTGGTGTCTGTCAGTGTCCCTTGACAGCATCATCTTCACCCATTAAGTTTATTTATTTCCTTGCAACATTACAGTATCTTGTTAGTTGTTGACTGTTAACGTTACTGCTAACTAATATTAGTCTTACTAAGACTGTTTAACATTAGTTATTACTTATTTATGACTAACCGTTAAGTCTAAGACTTCTCACATGTTGTAGATGGCCAACTTTGCTTGTTGTCAACAGCGGCCAGGTTGGCCAGGGGATAAAGAGTTAGGATTAACTACATGTACCTTACCTTAGGACCTTGTCTAGTTGGATTTCGAACTGGAGCATTCACCGTGTCTGATAATATGCAGTCTTCAAGCAGTCCAACCAGTTCACAAATGTCAGTTTGACTGAAGGAATGATGACGGAGATTTAAACAGCATCTTCTCTTTTGCAGTTTAATAAGCATGACATTAATCGGAATTGCTACGCGCGGGGTCATGCCTATGTTCCCTCAGCCCTATGTTCCCTCAATGCCTAACATTTTTTTTAAATCCAAATTAGGCCCTATGTTCCCTCAACCCTATGTTCCCTCAGCCCTATGTTCCCTCATGGAGTGTTAAGACTGGATGAGGGAACATAGGGCTGAGGGAACATAGGGTCTATTTAGGGCTGAGGGAACATAGGGCTGAGGGAACATAAGGCTGAGGGAACTTGAGTACGGTCCCCTACGCGCATGCGCATTGACTTGTGTGACTAATGTTACATGATGGTATGGAAAAAATATGTATCCTCTATGTATCCTAATTGAAGCACCTAACTATAGCTTATATTCAACTGGACGGTAATTTAAAAATGAAATTAGAAGTTTGGTGTTTCCAATTTCAGGATTCTCTATGTAATGCGTGGATGCACTGTCTTTTGAAACACGCTGAATTGTGGTCATAACAAAATTGATGTTGGTATAATGACTTCAAATTGTAAAAGTGAGGACACAGAACCAGTCAAGAATGCATCATTCCCTGTGTAAAATTGTTTTTAATCTTGAAAAAAAAAACATTTTTAAATAAAATGGTATAATGTGGAAAAGCTCTCAAAACCTTTAATCAATATTTTTGAAATACCAGTAAAATGGAAGGTGGTTATAATTTTTGCAAAAAGTACTTGCTGTTAACATTTTGTCAAATAATGCATTTCTTTTCATGTTTCACATTCTTAATAATTCTCCACTACTGACCAAGTAAACATCAACGAATTAATTAGTCAAATTTTTTCACTTCTTCTTTAAGGAACATGTCCATTTTGAGGATCCATAGTTCTTTTATAAAATTAAGTGCAAATGCAAAGCATTCATATGTTTTACTTTCCACAGACAACAGCTCACACGACAGCACAAAACAATAAAATCACAGATGTTCATGAAAAGAAAATTGAGGCCCATGTATTTCCCTTATTATTTGTATCTAGTAAAAGCAGTAGTTAAACAACTTTTTCTACTTTCACAAGTACACTTACTTTCACAATGATTTTTCTTTTTTTAACAAGCATGACCTTGATAAGTTTATGCAAGCAGTAACACGCCACAGTTTTGTAAGTTTTCAGAGAAATGCTACATATGTAAGCCATCACCAGTATTAAGGGCCAAATATAAACATAAGTTTAATGTAGCACAGTATTTAATGCATTGATATCTGTCCCAAACATGAGGGAACATGAGGGACAACATTGGATCACACTTGCTAACAAACGCAGGATGTACCTGTTAATATTAGTATACTTTATATAGAAACATCTTCAGGTAAAAGTAGCAAGAGTCTCCGTGATGCAACTCACATACTGAAAGCAGAGGCCCTAAGACAATATCGTGAAGCACATTCAGGTGATTTACTCCTTAGTAATATGGTTTTATAAAGGTTCATTAATGGGATAGCATATAAATTTCAGTTCAATTCAATAAAAAAAGTGTAAATTTTATCACCTACTGTATTAAACTTCTTCCATGACCATGTATAATTCAACACATTACATAACCTATACCCACAACATTATTACTTGTGAATTCATAGACTAATTTAGGTGGGGGAGTCACCAAATAAGTTTAAGGTTAAACATTTTCTTTTCAAAAGATGTAGAAGTTTCTTAGAAAGCTCTCATTTTCCACATCACCCATATCACTTGTCATTCTCTTTACATCATATACTTGTTGATAATGTACATGTTTAATAGGTTTGTATAATGAGCAAACCTCATATACATGTATATGTACATGTACATACTGTTGATAAAAACATACTCACTTTAGGACTGTCAGGTAAGTTAATTTCTCAAAATTTGATAACTCCAGGGTCATTGCATCACAGAAAATCTAGATGCTTCACACTTTTATCCAGTAATATGCCATAACGCACAATTCATTGTGATTCCCATGCACTATACTACTTTGTTAAAGGGAATTAGGTACAACATTGATTTTCAAATCATCAAAAAACTTACAAAGTTGGTACAATCCTGAGAAGTGCTGTCATCTCAGAGAAAAAAGGGAATTGTTATGAGAAATTGACAAAAAAGTGACCATCCGGCAACTTTTTGTCAAACACATGTAAAAACACATAAACCATAGCAGTTTTTCATTATTTCTCAATATGTAAGCACCTATTGTAAAGAAACTTTCACTGATTAGTCTAATGATATATTTCTTGAAAAATTGGGTTGAAATGAACATTGTGTACATTACCAAATGTAAATGTTATACCTTCCCTTTGAAGACCAAAAAAGAAATACTTCTCAATGACATTGATCACATCTTCTCATATAATATCAGAAGCCTATTACATGCACTGTCATGTATAAATAAGTGTGCAAGCCAATTACATGTAGGTTGTGGTATTGTACTCCAAATGCACACGAGGTTGGCTTCAAATATAATTCCAGAACTAAACAGGATGTCAACTAAATGTGACTGGTCTGCAGTAGAGAGTTGCAAAACACACACTTTATTGGCACATTTACAGCATAGTATGCATTAAACGAGTGTGTAATAGTACAGTTTTCATGTGAACACTCCAGCAAATCACCCAGAATGTACCGCTTCCTTTGTGACCCTGTGCTTCAGTCTATGGAATACAATGCCATGAATTTCCTTGTGATATAATCTCTAAAGGTAAATTAGAACCTCTCTTCAATCATGATTAATGTTTTGCGAAAGCTTTAAATCTTAACAATCATAAGAATCACATTGAAATGGTAAAAAACTTTAAATGAAGGTAATTGTCTAGGTATTTGCATGATGAATTATTATTCTTACCTTGGCGGTGAAAAATAAATGCGTGTGTCAATACACGGTCGTATTACACATCTCAACAGTGAATCCCAAAATGTGCCCAAATTCATACTAATTACTATATACATTGTAATTACATGTACTTGGAACTGCAGTTTGCTCCTTAAATAAATCTTAATTTAATTGTCATTTCATTCATCTACCATTTAAAAACAGGCACTGTACATTGTAGTTTACTCCTTAAATAGAACTTAAAGGGACGATCATCACAATCAACAGGAAATGGATTTGAACTGCTACTTTTACACTCAGTGACTGAAAATAATACCCAAATTATAAGGTCATACCGTTGCTGTTGCATAAACGAGCCAGTAATTTTCATTCACTGTGTTCATCTTAAAATAGGACACCGATTCCATGCCCTGTTGAAAGTCTGCTCTGATCATGACGATACTGTCCCTATATACATGTAACTGTAATTTCTGTGAATTCATGCATCAACCATAAAACTAACAAATGCTTGCACTAACCATACATTATTTTTACAGAGCTTGATCAGTGGTGGCGGGTGTTCATACATTGTTGCCTATAATTGGAAACATTGTTCTGGATATACTGTGCCTTGGATTACAACCATATGAAAAATACCAATACCAATACCAATAATAATGTACTTTGTCACCAACATTGGCTGACACACTTGACTAAAAATCCCCAAATACCTGCTAATTAATACATGTACGTATACATAATTCATTAAAATATTTAACATAACCATGACAATCGTTTTCTATTTATAGAAGGTGATGGCCAAGATGAACAGCCATCTGATACAGATCCAGAGGGACAAACAGCAGGACATTTGCTAGATGAATATACTGATGGTGCCAAACCTGAAACCCCCTCTGGAGATAAAATGGCCTCCCAAGGTACTGATACTGAAATATTGAAGCGTTCAGTGTAGTTCAAACAAAAATGCAGAATACTTTGTGAAGACTTTAGTTCTGAGTTGATTATAAATACTACTTAAGCATTGTCCATGCATTTGTTACATCCAGGCTGGACTATTGCAACAGTGTGCTGTATGGTTGCCCTGAATTTCAACTAAATAAACTTCAATCTGTTCAAAATGCTGCAGCTAGGCTAGTCAAATGCCGGGAAAAACATGACCATATCACACCCATTTTATTCGATCTCCACTGGTTGGGCGTACGTGAGCGAATTGTTTTCAAAGTACTATTGATGGTATATAAAATCCTGAATGATCTCGCTCCGGTGTATCTCTGTGCCCTCGTTGATCGTTATGTTCCTGGTAGGAGTAGCCTTAGATCAGCTAATCCGGATATGTTCCTTTTAAAAAGGACGGATTCTAAATCTACTACGAAGACTTATGGTTGGCGAGCTTTTAGTGTTTACGCGCCTTTTCTATGGAATAACCTCCCTATGTTACTTCGGCAGTCTGAGAATGTTAACATTTTTAAGAGAAATTTGAAATCTTATTTTTTTAGAAAGCAATTTGATGTTTAAAATAGTTTTAGTGGTTTTATTTGGGATTTAAGTGAAAGACTATTTTTGTATTTTCGTGTTTTTTAAAAGTTTTATCAGCAGCATTCGTTATGTCGCTGTTTTATCCAATTTGTATAAACAGTATATTTTTAGTGTGCTCTTATTTTACACTTTTTATTATACTTCTATCTGTAAAGCGTTGTGAGACGTAGTGTACATCGCTATATAAAATATTTATATTATTATTATTATTGACATGGGCATGATTGGGTCACAGCCAATAAGGCAGAGATGTTGACCACATTCACAGTGTATTTAAATCATAGCACACAGTATCTCAACATTCCCAAATGGTACATGTATATCCAGTTAGGTTATGATGATGATGGTTATAGGTATAATCCAACTGCTATTGGTCACTGGAACAAAGTAGTCACCTACCCAATACAGCCAATCAAGTTGATAAAACTTGTACAAAAAAATTAAAAAGTCATGTAAACTTCAGTAAACGTTTGGCAATTAAAACACATTGTTAAAATGTCTCTGTGCATGCATGCATGCTTCTCAAGAAATCATATTATGTTTTGAAACAAACATGTGTTTGTATCAGCTAAATGGGTTTACTAATTTACAATTTAAGGAAATTTGTCAACGTTAATTCCAGTGTTGTACGTCTCGAGACCAGTCTGAAGAGCAATTTTTGTTTCTCTTGGTCTCGGTATTGACTCCTTGTGGTCTCGGTCTCATCTTACATCAATGCACATGTTTTTGAAGTGCAATGAGAATTTTCTTTGAAATAAACTGTGAACCACACTCATTCTAGTCAACAAACAACCAGTTTCTTAATATGCTCATGGTACTAGTGTTTTGAAAGAAATTTCCGATTGTGCATCACATTACTAATATGTGAAACCTAAGAATTTGCCTCATGTTTTTTGCTATTATTTTTTTGTTTTACTTTGCATGGACATCCTGCAGATGAAGAACACATAGACAACACATCAAAACCAGAGGAGACAAATGACAGTGCAACTAAGCAAAGTACATTTGAGGATGGAGGGAAACAAGAAGGTGATGACACATCTAGTGAGACACCACAAGATGAGCAGCCTAATAAGGAAAAGGAAGGAGGCATCCATCAAGATGGCACACTCAGCGACATAAAACAAGATGGAGAGATTGATGGGAAGGAAGGAGGCATCCATCAAGATGGCACAATCAGCGACATAAAACAAGATGGAGAGATTGATGGGAAGGAAGGAGGCATCCATCAAGATGGCACACTCAGCGACATAAAACAAGATGGAGAGATTGATGGGAAGGAAGGAGGCATCCATCAAGATGGCACACTCAGCGACATAAAACAAGATGGAGAGATTGATGGGAAGGAAGGAGGCATCCATCAAGATGGCACAATCAGCGACATAAAACAAGATGGAGAGATTGATGAGACAGAGAAGGGAGGGGAAACCCATCAAGATGCCACACCTGCTGATATAAAAGAAGATGAAGAGGTTGATGTGAAGGAGCAGGAAGGAGAACCCTCTCAAGATTCCATACTTGATGTGCCACAGAATGATGAGCTTGTTAAGATGGAAGATGACAATCAAGATATTAAACCTGATGAAGAAATTAAAGCTCCTAGGGGGTCTGATACTCCCACGCAATTACAGCCCACTAAAGGTAACAAACCAACAGATGAATCTAGTGATACCAACAGAAACATGAATGCAAACCCTAGCTCCGATGATGATGACAACCAAGAACAGAGTGCTAAGACTGAAGGTCAAGGGTCAATGGAAGATCAGGTCAATAGTGAAAATCAAGATGGTAAGTGGGGAAGAAATATATATGGGTGTATGTTTTTGCATCAACTGAAAAATAAATTCAGTTAAAAAAATGTTAAACCCTGAAATAGGAGAACTCAAAAAGGCTTTCACAAAAATGTGTACACAAATGGGAATCATTAAAATTCTGTTTCAACTTATGTGATATGTAGAATTAATTGCGCTGTGTTCTCTGGATTCCAAGTTATACTCATTTGTATTTTTGATGTACTGATGACCAATACATGTTTTAATTGTAAGAAATGTTATTGAACCATGTACTCTTAAAGAGGAGAATCAAGAGAGAAGTGAAACGACACCTGAGCAGGTAGCAGAGCAAAAAGAACCATCAGCAAGTGACCAACCACCATCAACTAGTAAAGAAATGGTTACAGATGACGGAACAGAGGTCACTGATGAAGAAGCAAAGGTCACTGATGATGGAATAAAGGTCACTGAAGAAGCTAAAGGTGAAGTGGTAGCTGTGACTGAAACAACACAAGAAATGACAGAAGAAAATAAGATTCCAATGGACTTCTTCTATGATTATGAGGAGCATGTATCTAAAGCCAAGACAGCTGAAGATTCAGATCTTCCTGCAGATATGCTGACTTTATAGTATCCTTTTTGCTTAGTGAATCTTATGCTTATGCTTTTGCTTATGATGAATCAATTCTAAAACATTTGTTTTAAGAATCAAATCCCAGAAGTAAAGTCTGTCCAAATGTTGTGCTATACAAAAATTTGTTAAGGGAAGGAGTTTGGATAAACCTAAGGTTATCTGCGTAATTAAAATTAAAATGAGGCACAAGAATGGAAAGCAATCTGATTGTTTCAGCACCCATGATTGAACTGGAAGAGACCCAGGGGAAAATTTGTTTTTGAAATGTTAATATTGATTTTATTCTTTTTCTTCTAAGATCATGCCCAGAGTGCGTTATTTCTCAGGGCAATTGATATCACCAATTTTTAGATAATTAACTAAAATGTATAAGAGCACACCATGCCTCTGTCCATGTGGAGCAAGGTTTGAATCTCACTGGTACTTTGGCCAACATATGGAATGGGTTTTCAGTAATTACATTATTCGATGGTTTTTCCGAGAATATGTGACAGGGATTATTCTCACATGTAAATTTTCTCTTCACTCTTGTCTTCAGGCTTAGGGGCATTAGGGTTTAGGGGCATTTGAGGAATTCCTGGTTTCATTACCATATGGATATGTTATGTACATTAGCACTATTATTATTTGTCACCTTAATCTATTTTCACAGCCATTCATTTGGTTATGATTGCAAGCGATTGTCCAATCTGTACATGTTAGATGCTAACACTCTAATCTTTGCTGCTGGTAATGTTGTTGAGCTACTGAATATACAGACGAAGGAACAGAAATACATACGGAGCACTAGTGGGGGTGGTGTTGGTGCTATGGCTGTGAGTATGGGAAATTTTATTCCATGTATCATGGTTTACTGACCAAGGTTATATAACCAGTCCATGTATCTAGTGGTGGACAAATGGTCAATCACTATTTGACAATACATACACTCTCAGTATACATATGACCATGATCTAAATACCAACAACTTGTCAATAGCTCCCTGCTGTGACATGAGTCAAGTTTGTCCAACTTAGTTAACTGTACTTTAGTCAATCTAGCTGGGAACATCAGGCATTCCCATTTTGAATAGCTGCTCATCCCCGGCGGTGGGAAACATTCTTTTCAGGAATGCCCATACATGTAAATACACTGTAATTGAATTGAATAGATGACAGTTTCAACAGGGTGTTGCAGTGTAATAGCCATGATATACACTGAGCATGTTGTTTGTATACATATGTGTCAAAGCTACATTAATTACCATGAAGAGACTGATTTGGGATGCTTTTTGCCCTGGCTAGTGCCTTTTCTATATACATGTACATTATATATATCTTTTAACTACATTTGTAACACTACTTTCAGCATCAGTATGCTCAGTTTTCCAGATTAAAAACAATAAGTGAATGATGAAGCCTAATACTGTGTCATATCAAACTTATTATGTTAGGTGCACCCAAGTAGTAAGTACTTTGCCATCTGTGAGAAGGGTGACATGCCTAACATCAACATCTTTGAGTACCCATCTCTTAAGCTATATCGGATCCTTCGTGGAGGAACAGAGAGAGCTTATGCATTTGCTGATTTTAATCCTGGTGGGACACTTCTGGCATCTGTTGGCTGTGCTCCTGATTATATGATGACTGTTTGGGATTGGTTGAATGAGAAAACTGTATTGAGATCCAAGGCTTTCTCTCAGGATGTCTTCAGGGTCACATTTGCTCCTGAAAATGAAGGGCTCTTAACAACAAGTGGCACTGGCCACATCAGGTAATGTCAACTTCAAATTTAGCTCTTTAATCTAATCATGTACTTTGTCATAATCTTTTTATATCTCACAAAAACCCTATTGCTCCATTCCAAAGCATATCTTTTGTACGCTTTTGAAAATTATTTTACAAATTTCAAATTATTTGATTTTGGGCACACCATAACTGTATATCTGCCTATCCACTCTGGGCACACCATATCCCACAGCGTCAAGTGATATAATATGTAACGGTACTACATGTACTTCTGTAAAGTTATGGCCAAACGGCACAAAAATTGATTTCAATTTGTATTATTTTCTTTCAATCTTATTCCAAGTATCATGACATTGTTCTAACATTAAGAAAGGTTATAAAACAAGATATATCACAAAAGTAAACAATGGAATACATTGATTGTAGGGTTAATGGAAGTTTCCTGTTGTTTCAATCAAAGGTCATATTTGATAAATATATGTCATTATAAATCTTGTCATTATTTGTTATTAATGTCATTTACATACCTTTAATACCACAGTGAGCTCGATAAATTAAAGATCCTAGTTTTCAGACAGATGAAATTAATACCAGTTGTGCTACATAAGATGAAGCTTCTCATGAATATTGTGTCAGATTTTGTTACCTTTCCAACTCATTCATAAAGTGAAATGGTTTAGTACCGAATTCAAGTTCTGGTGTTGCCAGCAGCAGGGTGTGGGTTCGAGCCCCGGTCGTGACACTTGTGTCCTTGAGCAAGGTACTTAACCATAATTGCTTCGTCCTTCGGATGGGACGTAAAGCCGTAGGTCCCGTGTGTTGTGTAATGTACGTAAAAAAGAATGCGCCTTGAGCACCACTTAGTTGGTGGATACGTGCGCTATATAAGTCCACACATTATTATTATTATTATATAAAAGTAGTAATGCCAAATACCTGAAGTTAATTTATGATACACTTTCCCCCATATTTTATTATTGCAGGTTCTGGAAGATGGCACTTACCTTTACTGGTCTGAAATTACAAGGCCAGTTAGGAAAGTTTGGTCGCACTGAGATTTCAGATATTCATGGCTATGTGGATTTACCTGATGGTAAAGTTTTATCTGGTGCAGAGTGGGGTAAGTTAACAATTACAAAAACAATTTTTTGTTAGTGCTTATCAGACATTACAAGTAGTCTAAATATACAGACTTCATGGATACCTATCTCCCTGTACAGTATAAGCAATTGTGTTATAGTGATAAATAAACACTGTGATTGTAAAGGCCTATATGTTCATGTCCAGGATGGCGTCACATGATATTGTTGCAGTTTAAAGAGAAGGTACAGCAATGGTAATCTTACAACTAACAAGTAAAAGTTTTCAGCATATCACATTGTGTTGTTTACAACAAAGTATGAAAATGCAGTAAGATTTTTTGACTAGAATTTAGGAAAGAGTGATCATTTCTCTAATGTTATTAGCAATAAATGACAGCACCTCAGACATAAATAATTTTGGAGAAGATTACAGCTTGACACCAGAAAGTTTAACCATTTGGTTATTCAAATTACCAATTCTATGATACCTTGATTGTTGGTATTGTTGTTGTTGCAGGTAACATGTTGTTATGGGAAGGAGGATTGATTAAAGTACAGATCAGCAGAAAGAATAAAAAACCATGTCACAACGGTAACATAGAGCAGTTTGTCATGGATGAAGGAGAATTAATCAGCATAGGAGCTGATGGTTATGTTAGGGTAAGTGTCACAATTTATTTATGTTAGGGTAATATCAACTGTCATTTTAAATAGAAATTAAATAGATTTCATGAAGAGTGATATATTATATTGTTTCATCTTTCCTTGTAGGTATGGGATTTTGAGACCATTGATACTGCAGACTCGGCAAATGAATCTGGTGTCTTTGAAATGGATTGCATGAATGAGTTAAAAGTTGGGAATGATGTCCATCTCATGTCTATGGTCAAGTCATTAGATCCTGAGGTCCAGAGCATCTGGTATGCACAGGTGAGAAATGTCATTGAATTAGCCACATTATCAAACCCTTCAGGTTAAATAAAACTATGTATGCATGTTAAATGATGACACCACAAGTATTGATACAAACATTTAGGGAATATTTGGGAAGGCCAGAACTTTTTTGGTGAAAATCTGTGGCAGCTCTATCATATAATAATTAGTTTAAAGGTTAGTTCATACTTAACACAAGGCGATGTGATGCAAATTATGATGTCAAAAGTTGAGATTTGCTTTGAATGATTCATATTGATTCAATTGATGATATATTTAGTTTGTTTTTCATTTGCGTTCCCCAGAGTAAGAAGCTGCCAGATAATTAGCAAAATGTACAAAACTCAACAAATTAAAACTTGTTATGAAAATTCAAATTCTATTTGAATTTTAATCCAAAAATCAATATTAATAATGGACAACAACAAAATATTGCCTGGTATCTCTTACATGTACATATAACTAAATGTATGTTTTTTATACAAAATTCACTGTGGACAGAATTTCAATGGATATAGTTTAGAATAATCACCATGCCAACAAGTATACTTCATATATAGCAGAATTGACCAACTAACAAAGTTATATTTACTACCTTTGAACTTGTCACCTTCAATAAATCAGTTACAGAAAAATCAAATTGTCTAAATGTAACCTACCTATCCCTCCCCAGGATGCCAATGGCGCTATATGGAAGCTTGATCTCTCCTTCTCACATACAACCAAGGATCCAGAGAAGTTGTTCTCATTCCATGCTGGGGAAATCACAGCTATCGACACATCTCCTGTGTCTCAGCTTGTAGCTTCTGCGGCCCTTGATCGTATGTTATTTATTTTTATCATTTGAATTTAAAGACTATACACCTTTTGTATTTATACTTCATTTTTGTCAAGTATTTGACTGAGTTTTTGTTCTGAATTCTTAAAAACTGTGCAACTATTTCATTGAATTTTTGTTTCTGTATTTCCAGAAACTGTGCGAGTATTTGACTATGCTTCCAAGTCTCCTGTTTGCTCCACTAAGTTTAATTCCGGTGCTACATCAATGTTGTGGGTGCACCCTATCGTAAGTTTCATTAATTTTATTATTTTTCTTTAATTTGGATTTAGTTGATTTCTTTTAACACTTCGCATCAGTTCCTCAGTGCTGTCTTGGTTTTTTGTTTCTTGGTGGGGGAGGGGGGGGGGGGACACCACCAAATTAATTTAAGAAAAACATTGTGATATCCAGATGTATGTACAAAACCTATGGAGAAAAAATAAAGCACAAATGTGCACCTCACTGCTTAAACTATGCAAAATGCAAACAAAATAAAATCTGTATTAACCCTAACTCCCTAAGCATTTTTACTAGAAACCTTCCTCAACCTATCAAATCCCAACACCATGGTTGACTGTTGCTGGTTTACAGTACTCAACCCATCAAACTCCAACAGTCCACTTGCCATAACAGTACTCAACCCGTCAAACTCCAACAGGCCCTTAGCTGTTGGATTTTGATTGAGTGGGGACACATGGCCCAAAGTAAAGTTTGAACACTGGAGTCACACAGTACTCAACCCATCATAATCCAACAATTGTTTTCATGCTAAAAAAACTTAACTATACAAAAACTAAAACACCCTATGGAATAAATGGTAGGTTCTAGTTGTATGATGTTAGACACAATGCCAAGCATACCTAAGTACAATATTTGCCTTTATCAGTTGTTTATTACAGCAGGTTGCATACACACACTCTCTCCACTCAAAGTTTAACAATGTTGCATGCTAGTAGAACCACCGTCCTCACTCATTCAAAATCCAACACTGTTACTGCACACATACAGTACTCATCCAGCTATATTCCAACACTTTACACATGCCATATCAGAAGTACACAGTACTCAACCCATCAAACTCCAACAATCCCTGGTGTTGGAGTTTGGCTGGATGGGGATCGTTAGGGTTAAAGATGCACTTTCATCATGCTTCTTGTGAATTTATAGTGAACATCGTACATTTTAACAAATGTTTAATCCCATTGTGAAATAGTACTTGGGCACACCTGTGTAGTCATCGTTGGACCACCTTACCTGACCGCAAGATTCTTTGACTGTCAGAGAATCTTGCAGAATCTTATGTCAGGCAGGCCTATGATTATTACACTCACATGAGCCAGCAAGATTTCTCAAATGTTGATTATACACTATAAATGTACGTATATGCTCACAAAAAGTACACTACAATTTGAAATGAATAAGTTTAATTGCATTCATATTATATGTTAATCAAGAAATAGAAACTAATATGGAAAATTTCAGCTCAACTAGTAAGGACACTGAGGAAAATGTGTCAGTTCATGTAATCAAGCCAATCTATAGATGTTTTTTCATTGTTTTATTTTTTAATTCATTTATAAATACGCTGCTCATGACTTTAATTTGTTTTTCAGGTGGATCCAAAAGGAAGTACAATCCTTGCTGGTTTTGCTGATGGTGTCGTTCGATCCTTGACCATTAAACAGCAAGAAGAAGGGAAGAGAACAGGACATCATCAGCCTGCTGCATTGACACTCAAACAAGCCTTCAAACCACATACTAAAACTGTCACTGCTATGGCAATGGACTCTAAAGGAGAAATACTCACAACAGCGGTATGATTATTAACTACAATATATCGTCTTTTGTATTCACTTCATGTATGCATCAGATATATAGGAATTAGGGGTGACAATATTTAATTTTTTGATAGTCGATTATCGACGGCCATGATATCGGCGATATACAATATAATCATCTCAATACGCGAATTTTTTAAACACACTGCATTGGACACCGAAATATGAACTACTTTTACATTCAAGTTCTACAGGGAAGTTGCATAGGTAATAAACAGTTCTGAAAATTATCAAAAATTCAATTAAATCGCTCCAAAACAAGCCGCTCGGTGCAACAAACATTTCGTAAAAAAGAACTCACCGTGACGTCTATAAACAAACCCGTGGTTTATAAATGCCTTCTTTTGTTAAGAAATATGATGTTAAAATTTACTTGTTGGTGCTGTGTCTGAAATTCTCGGCCGACATTTGATTGACCCTCTCATGATGTACCCCATGGTTCCCCATTTCAAAATGATGGCATTTTCATAATGGTACTGTCCAGGGAACCTGAGCAATGCTGCGTCGCAATTTTGAACTGTTTTTAGCTTTTCAAGGTACCGTAATTTCGTTGATATTACCGTATATTGACATGAAATTTGGACATAATTTATCACTCCGACGATATTTTAACTAAAAAGAGCGATATCAATTTGATATCGGCTATATTTTTGGAATATCAGTGATAATTTTGGAATATCGTCAAGATGGCGATATTTCGATATTTTCAAAACCATAACCGATTTAGCCGATAATTTTTTGAATATCGTATCGTTACAATATTATCATGATATCGTCCACCCCTAATAGGAATGCATGAGTATGTGTTATTGTAAGGTCTCAGCTTGCGATTTATGAACCAATGACAAAATTTGCATTGTTTTATATACATGTATTACATGTACTTTAATTATAAATTGTACTCTACAGGGCTGTGAAGTTATCTTGTCAGTTGCCATATATACAAATGATAATTTATAAGACAGGTATAAGTTGTCCTTATAAGTTGTCTTGTTGTTATGACTATAAGAGATTATTAAGACCTACGTGTAGATAAATGATGCTTTGTTTTTGTTTGTTTTCTACAGGGTATGGATAATACCTTGTTCTTCATGAACGTTGGAGATACATTCACTCCTATTGGTTTCATAGATACTCCTGGACCTGTTTCACACATCACATGGTCACCTAGCTACTTTGTAAGTAAAGACCTGTGTTTTCATTGCATTATGATGTATCAGGGCTAAGTTACCCAGATTGGTTACTCTCAGAGTAGCCGAGATGGTTATTAGGCCAACAAGCCTCCGGTTTCTGGTCCTAGGTCAACTTCAAAATCAGTGCAGTGATGCAGGATTTTTTTGGTAATCTTTTTTAAGTGATAAATGAATCTTACTCCTACTATACTTCCACCATGCAAAGCTTCAAATCCTACTTGATAAATGAATGCACAGTTATTGGAACCAGACCAAATTTCCCATACAAAAAATATGGTGGCTCAGAGAGGCTACACAAATCGGGCAAACATTCATACTATAATAATAATAATAATAAAGATTTGTAGCACACACATACTATGTGAAAAATTAATTTTAAACAGTGTGGCAGAATTTCAATCGAAACTTTTTTTTCATCATTGGAAGTCTAGTTTCTCTGTCAAACAGACAAGGGCCAAATTTCATGATGCTGCTAATAACAGAATTGTGTGCTTACAATAACCATTTTCTGCCTACAAGGTGTAAGCAGAAAATCTTTAGTTAAGCGAAGTACGCAGCAGAAATTCCTTGCTAACCCATGAAATATGCTTACGTTAAGTACATCATTTTCTACTTGAGTAACTGCTGATTTTCGCTGATGGTAGAGCCATGAAATTGGGCCTTGGTCTAGCTACTTGCTTCAGTTTAAGAATAATTTTGTTGTAATTGTTTTTGTAAAGGTATTCTTTGTGATAGGTGACCTCCATATACAAATGTTTTTTGTTTGGGTAATTGTATTTCCTTAACATCAAAATGGAGAGTAATAAGTACTATTATGAAGAATTAATGATGAAAAGGTATAAACATGGAATTTGTTTATTGCTGTTTTCAGGAAAAGAACTGTGTGTTGGTATTTTGTGGTAATGGTGAAGTGTTGGAGGTCGAAGCTCCGGAGCCAGGAACATACGATACATCGGCTACCTTCAAAATCACCGGTCTCAAAACAAGACAGACAACATTCAAGAGCATCAAATCAAGACTACGTGTAAGCCAAACTAAAATCTATCACTACTACTTTAAACTGGCATGTTAGGTTTGGGTAATGGTATGCCCTGCATTTCACAAGAGGACCCTGTTAGGTTTGGGTAATGGTATGCCTTGCATTTCACAAGAGGACCCTGTTAGGTTTGGGTTATGGTATGCCTTGCATTTCACAAGAGGACCCTGTTAGGTTTGGGTAATGGTATGCCTTGCATTTCACAAGAGGACCCTGTTAGGTTTGAGTAACGGTATGCCCTGCCTTTATGTTAGGTTTGGGTACCGATTTGGTAGAGAAATGTTAACACATAATGCATTAGGTCACTAATTGTTTTTGGTATCACTTATTTAAATATAGACAAGCCCAGCATTTTGCTTCCAGTAGTAGCATCCTTGGAACGGACTGGTAAAGGCATCACCACTCGTGTCTTGACTAAAGGCTAGGCCAGAAACGGCTCTTAATTATATATGGATGTTGGTTTATTATTTTTTTGATAGCGGGAAGAAGAAGAGGAACGAAAGAGAAAGGAGGAGGAAGCAAGACAAAAAGAGTTAGAGAAGAAACGGCGCATCAGACGAGAGCGTGGGCTGGAGGATGAAGAAGAGGAAGAAGAGAAGAAAGGTCAGTATGTGTTAACATTAACAGGAGATGAAGAATAAAGGTTCCTATATGTAGGTGTATCACTGTCACACCATTGGACCAAATGTGCCATGGGTAACGGAACATTTTACAATTATCAATCAAACAAATTATTATTTTAATTTGTTTTACAAGTTTTGATTGAGTATGCATGATTTTGAAATGGGGCTCACTTTGATTCTCACTGTACATGATATTCAAAATTTGGTTTTACTCCCACTACCTCCTTTTGGGAGGAGGGGGCAGGGTGTGCTCTGGTTCTTCCCTGTATCCAGCAATGACGTATTCAATTTCGGGATTGGCAACTCTCATTTACACAGGACATAATTTATCATTTTCTTTATGAATTCAGAAATTCATTTCCTCTGCGGCAATGATGTATATTTGCTTGTGTACTTCAGTAGCTTCAGTACCTTCAGTACTTTCCCGTTTTGAAAGATGTTGGACAGCTTGGTCCCCGACCGGGCATATAGTCACCCTGAGTTGTCTAACATCACTTTCCCGTTTTGAAGGATGTTGGACGGCTTGGTCCCCGACCGGGCATATAGTCACCTTGAGTTGTCTAACATCACTTTCCCATTTTGAAGGATGTTGGACGGCTTGGTCCCCGACCGGGCATATAGTCACCCTGATTTGTCTAACATCTTCTATTATATTTTAATCTCCCCCTCACACCCCCATCCCCCAAATGTTACAACTCAGAGTTATTTGATTGGATTTGGTTTATTTGCATCTTATATAGATGAGGAAGAGGAGCAACCACCTCCATTGTTCATCCCTGAGGAACCCAGCCCCATTCTGTATGGTGTATACTCTCCTGATGACCCTGATAAATTCTGGGTTTCCATGGTAAGAAAAATGTCATATATCAAACCGAACAGTAAGGAAGGCCTGATTGTTTGATGTATTAGGAAGGCCTGATTGTTTGATGTATAATTATGGTAAATAACCAAACACTTCAAAAAAAATAGTGAATTATGTAAATGTCACTTGTTTTGTATTCCAGTTTATCTGATTCTACTGGGAAGTACCACGTACTAGTAAATATAAGATGTGTTTCAATATATACAATGTTTCTTTGGTCGTTGGTTGGCAGGGTGCTTTTGATGCTGGATACCTATATGAATGCAAGTTTTATAATGAGAAGGAGAAAGCAGCATTGATAAAACAAGGCCGAGAGGAACAGATGAATGAAGCCATTAGAACCATACCAGTCAAAGACAGTGATGATATACCTATCAGAACCATGCAGTTTACGTAAGTACACAGTTACTGTATGTATAGCCATAATAAATCAGAGCATACTGATTGAAACGTCCAGTTGTAACCTCCAGTTCTTTTCAGAACTAATTACTACTCAATTGAGATTCCACATGGTGTCACCGCAATTAGTTTTAGTTATCATCCTCACCATGCAAAGCTACAAGTTTTACATAATAATACAGTTCTCTAAACAGTATAGTATATTTACCATGTTTATATAACTCACCAGTACTGTTTAAATATATTTATTTGCTAAAACAACCACTGGATATTCAGTATTTTTTTAATTTATCTTTCAGTGCAAATGGCAAACAAGTTTTGCTAGGTATGGAGAATGGAGCAGTACGCATACATTCACTGGACTATGAGGGCACCAAACAGGAACAGATACCTGATGGCAGCCAGGCTGATTTCTCAACATTTGGTGCTCACTGGTCATTAACCATGCATGACAATGACACTGGCTGTGTGTCTAGTGTAAAGAAGAGTTTTGATGACAAGTTTATCTTCACATCTGGAGGTGACGGGAACTTGTTTGCCTTTGAGTTGATGAGTGAGGAGAAGATAGAAGAGGCTAAGGCTTTGGCTAAGGCTAAATTACCATCGGCTAAGGTAAACCATTCTTTGAGAATCAGTAAATATTGAGTGTCAACATTCCTTGTATTTGGCAAAAGCATTGGATATTGGCTAAATTACCATCACTATTAAGGGTAAACCATTCCTTCAAACTTAATTAGGAGTCATCCTAAAATTAAACAGTTTCAAGATATTACCTGTAGAGGGATTTTAGAATATTTCACTTAAGGCTTAATAACAATTTGCAGCTAATTAGAGACGACTTCATCTCTTCATTCATGGGCTCCCATATTGTTCCTAGGAGAGAAGCAATCGTTTTGAGATGTCTTGTTTGTGGACCTAAAAGCCACAATAATTCACATACAAATTTACAATTACAGAAAGAAGATGAAAATCTTAAGGTGTCTGACATTGAGAATAAAGACCACTACAGCATAGAACTGGAGAAACAAAAATCAGAGTATGATAAGATGATGAGAAAAGCTGAAGAGAAGAAAATGGAGGTCAGACGAACAATCGCTAAGTTTAGACGTCAGTTTAAGAAACTTCTGGAGCAGAATCAAGAGCTACCTGATCACCTGCAACTGGAACGGAAGGTGAGATAATTGACTAAGGGTCTTTCATCTACTGACTTGAAGTAGGCTATCTCATAAGAATATTGTCAATTATGTGGAGTGCCATGGTCGAGCGGTTTAGTGCATCGGATTTGTGTTCTGATGGCTGAGTCGTCAGATTGTGGGTTCGAATCCCAACCACGACCGGGGTACTTGTGTCCTTGAGCAAGACACTTTGCCATAATTGCTTATCTCCACCCAGGGGTAAATGGGTACCTGTGAGGGCAGAGTTGGTTAATGTGTTTGATTAGCCCACATGCGCTGAAATGGCAGCAATTAAGCTTTATACTCCCCAGGGAGCTGAGATGGTTTCAGGAATGATTTATGTGCCTGATGAACAGGGGTAATAATGTAATGCGCCTTGAGCACCAGTTTGGTGGATACGTGCGCCATATAAGTCTACATTATTATTAAAGCCTCCCTTAATGACACTGTGACTACAGGTAGAATATAAGAGACTCATTAATATAAGTAATTAATAAATAATAGAAGACTCATCTAGAGTACATGGAAGGTGTGATAATTGAATTAAGACAATGAATGACACCTTTTAGGGAACTTGCCATTTTAGCATGCATGTGACAACATGATAAGATCACAGTTCTCACCATATGTGAGGTCTTTAATACAGTTAAACATGACTATAATGAGTATGAGGTCCACACAAATGTTAACCTTTTTGCAGTTAATTGCTTGATTTACATATATGCACGTAAAGAAAGAAAAAAATGTAATGAGATGTAATGTAAAACTTGTAGCTTTGAATGGTGAAGAGGATAAGTAAGACTAATTGCGGTGACACCATGTGAAATTCTCTATTGATGTAATGTGTTATTTTTCCCATACAAGGAATTTGAGATGGATCCAGGAATTAGGAAGGAACTGGAGAAACAGACTAATGATAAGATTGACTTGGTACGAAGAGAATTAGCTTGGGAAGCAGAGAAACATAGTATCAGCTTGGAGAAACTCAAGAAGAGGTTTGTTTACTCAAAAATAGTCATGACAAATGCTGCATTCTCTGTTTGATTCTTGTTTAGAATCATTGTGCTCTTTCAGGACCACATAAAAACTCAATTTGTGCGAACATCACCTTAAGACCCATTTCATAGGATCTGGTCACATATTATTGTGAGTTATTGACACAGATTACCATTGTGCAGATTTGGCACTCATGACTGAACAGCAATTCTGATATCGAGTGTGACACCAGGGTAAACCACTACTATTTCATGTAAAGTGTCCTTAATTATTTGAGCTGCACTGACCTTAGTAAACATTAATTAGTCATATCCAAAGGATTATATACACCCTCGTCAAAATATGTCTTGTGCCTTTGACATATCAGTCAAGAAAATAGTTACTTGAATAGTTCTCTCATCTGAATTACAGACTGGGATTGATGTTAATATGGTACAATCTCTTTTTACCATCAGATTCAAAGATGAACTTGAGTGTGAGCGCATTGTGGTTATCTCTATGCAAACAAACCATGAAATATCCACCTACAGAACCAATAAGCTCCCTCAAGAATTCCATAAAATGAAAGCAGAGTTAACCCGAAGAGCTACCATCCTTTCTGACAAAAGTCTGCAACGGGATCCAACAAGGGACACTTTGACTGGCCAATCAGGACTTGGTGATAGTATGACAGGTGCAACATTAGCTGCAGGAACACGTGATCTTAAGAAATCCACAGTGTTAACTGGACGACATGGTGAGAAAGTAGCCAAGGCACTACAGAAAGCAGAGAAAGCTAGACAGAAAAGACTGGCCAGAGAGAAACAGGTGAACACTCTATCCATTTCAGACAGTTGTACTGATGAATGGCCCAAGAATTTGGGATAAAGATAGTGAAAGGCACCTAATCAGATTTATTTATTATATCGGTAGAGGGAGGAGCTTATAGACTATGAGATTGACATCTATGCATTTATTATATTAGAAGTAGGAGGAGCTTAAATAGACCGAGATTCACATCTGCAATATGTATCGATTATATTAGAGGTAGGAGAAGCTTATATGAGATTGATGTCTACAATGATTATATTGATAGTGGGATAAGCCTATATGTCTTTAAGTGTATTGGTAGTGAAAGGAGAATATAACATGTTTTAATTATATCAATAGTGGGAGGAACTATCTTCCAGCAAGCCTCCTGAGGATTACGAGGATCCAGCTGATGTTGCTACAATCAAAGATGCTCAAGATCACATGGGAGATTTCAAACTGAAGACAGCCAAAGATTATAGTGTACCTGAACATCTTAGGATGAATGCACTCAAGAAACGAAACCAACTAGTCACACTGGAAGAAATGGTATCGTACAAAACAGTTCACTTACATTGATTTTCTAAAAAACGTTTTTCTAAAAATAATTATCTGGTATTTACCATAATAACACTTGTAATTTTAGTACTATGTGAAAATGAGTTTGTCATTTGTACTAATACAGATCTGTAGACCTCATAGCAAATACCACAGTGTGCACATACAAGCTGATTTGCATAATGCATGCTGGTTTAGCCAACGACACAATACTGTAAAATTAACCTTACATCCCTAGATACTGTGTATCAATGTTACAACCACACTGAATAACAGTTAGCCATGCTTTTCTTCATTTTTTTTTCAGTTTAATAATACAACTACATCGATGGTTCAATTACAGACTACACAGTAATGTATGGGGAAATGTGAACAGTGATCAGCAGCAATAGACCGAGATGCAACACATGCATTTATTTGCACATATAAGTAGTCTATGGTTCTAATGTGTTTCCATAGTGTGGCTGGTTATAACCATACTTTGCATTTGTTTCATTTTGTTTTAAACACAAATTGATTTGAATTGATTTCATGTGATTCACAGATCCACAAGTACAAGTCTGAGTTTAACAATCGTGTTGTCGCTCTACGTGATAAGAAGATTAGAATTATTAAGGAGATTCAGCAGTGTTTGGCGGAGCTGAGTGATATGCAGAAGGCATTGAATGATGATCAGAAGAAGACTCTACCTGTATGTCCTCAACTATATCCCTGTGAAACACCAGAGAAGTAAGTATACTCCATCCTGCATCTAAACACTGATAATACTTTACATTAATACATTATTTACTCTACCTGTATGTCTTCAACTATATCCCTGTGAAACACCAGAGATAAAGTACACTCCATCCTGCTTCTAATACGAATCATGTTCTTTCTTGCCAAACTTTCTTGATAGGAAACTTGAGTATACTCGTGAGACCTTGATGCTGTTTAAGGAACAGATGGCCCAGAAAGCAATTGATGAGAAGACTGGTGGAGATGGGGGAGGAATGTTTGGTGGATTTGGGGGAAGTGGTGGGGGTGGAGCACCTGCTGCAGATCAGGTAAAGCTGTCATTATTAACACAATACGATTTCAGTATTTCACTAATCACGACTTCCTACTCATTGTTGCCCAATAAATACTTCTTGTTGCATGTATCCCATCAAGCTTTATTTTCACCTTAATCTTTGACAATCTATATATTCACATGAAACAAGACAGTGCTACAACCAAACTTACTATGCAGTGCTGATGTGACTATTATTGTGTCCACACAAACTAACTTTGATATCAGTTCATGGCTTCAATAGCTATCAAAAAAATTGCCATAATTGCAATAATCAAATCTTGTTGTGGTCATTTAAGATGTAGTATTGTTTATAAATATTCAATGCCATTTATTTTCTGTTATCTATACAGAGAGATTTGTTTTGAAAACTTAAGCAAAGACTTTTTAGATTTTTTTAAAGTTTGTTAAATATAATTTTGAATTCTATCAATGTCAACAAGAAAATGTACAAATGCAAGTGTAATACTTACTAAGATGAATGGTTAGCAAGTCTGCCATATCTTCTGATTGTCTTCAGAATGTGGATTTAAACGCTGATAATGATGGTTATGCTTCTGTTTAAGTGACCATCTTAAACATAATTATTTCTCTCCTTTCAGAAATAATCAGACACACATATTTTTTTGTGTTTTTCCTCTGAATTCCCCAAATTTAAGTAATTATTAATTTTTTGATTGCAGAATGAAAAAGCAGTGACCACTCCTCTCTCCTATCGTCACTCTTCATTGATCTCTGCTAAGTCTCGAGTTGCCTCCAGTGCTGATGCTGTCATCAAGTTATCTCCATTGGAACAGCAGTTGGTTGCCATGGAAGAGATTCGTTTGGTTCATCATCAGGATGAATTGATAAATCATATCAAAGATCTCATCATCAACTTTGATGCAGAGTTACGTATGTTACGACATGAGAAATTCAGCTTTGATACTGATCTAAAAAATGCAGATTTAAGGTAAGACAAATCTACATATCGTCGTGTCAGTGCAAAAACGTCGTATGTTCACAATGCAATAAGGTCGTATGTACAGCGCGTCGTCAATCTGCATAAATTTACATACATTAAAAAATGTTTGTGCGACAACGTCGTATCTCAGCCATTGCTTTTGTGCATTCATCCGGGAACTTGTTACATACGACCTTTTTGCACTGACACAAACTGGTTTTGTGCAAAAACGTCGTAACTCGGAGATACGATGTTTTTGCACTGACATGACGATATATTAATGGAATTTAACACTTAGTTTTAGGATGTTTAAAGCACAGATTTTTTGATTATATGTAAATTGATGCAGTGATATCAAATTTGTGTATTTATTTAAGACGGGTAACACTGTTTGAAGAACTGCAGCTCCTTAAAGAGTTTGAAAAGAGAGAGAATGTGTTAGCTGCTAAGGTAGAAGGCAAGGTCAAGGAAAAATTAGACAGTCAACTGAAGGTACGTACACATTAGGAATATGTCAAATAAAAGGACACTGCTATTCCTTAATAACTTATGTTTTCATTATTTTCATGAGGATGTGATTTTGAAAATGTAATGTCATCTTTAATTGTAAAGTATTAATTTGTTTTGTCTGTCACAAGAGGAAGAGTCTTACAGACTTTTATGGTTTCCCTACCTTCTTTCTAATCAATGTATAAATTGTATTTATTAATTGTAGAAGAGACTATATTGTTAAATTATTGTTTATCAAATAATGTATTTTGTTTACCATATTTACATGTATGTTAACATTGAAATAAATGTTATTTCATTAATTCATCTTTGTACATCACAGGTTGCTGAATGTCAGCTTAAGCTTGACGGTAAACGGAAGGATATCGATAGATTAAATGAGAAAGAAAAGGCTCTATATGCAAACTTCCAAGCATCACTGGGAGAAAACAACAAGTTTGCCGAGTTCCTTACTAAAGTCTTCAAGAAGAAGATCAAACGAGCAAAGAAAAAGGCTCAGACTGAAGAAGGTTAGCATAGAAACAGAAACAGAAAACAGACAGAGTGATAAAGAAAGACTGAATAAGACAAACAGATTGAAGGTTAGCAGAGAAAGTGTTGGGAAAAAATACACAGACTGACAAAGAAAGAGAATGAAAGACTGACACGAACAGATTGACTGACTGAATAGGAATAAAGACAATCATATGGTCATATTTTGAAGGTTCGGATGAAGAAAGTGAGGAATCATCAGATGATGAATCCGATTGGTCGAGTGATGAAGAAGACAGTGAAGAGGAAAGTCTTGATGACTCTGTCTGCCCAGCTGGATGTGATCAGGTATGTTAATAACCACAGTGTCACTCTTAGCCCCAACACCCTCATACGTACCCCTTTCCTATACACACACGTAAGATTGGCTTCACTAATGATTAGAATAAAAATAAGATGTTGATCTACCGGTGTCTTGTTATCCCAATAAATAGTCTATCTGAAATTAATTTTCACAGAGTTTTCCCATAACATTCAATCAGCTTACAAGTCTGGCCACAGCACGGAGACAGCATTGTTGAGAGTCAAAAGTGATATAATACGTGTGATTGACAATCGACAAGCCGTTTTTGTGGTGTTTCTAGATTTTTCTGCTGCTTTCGACACCATTGACCATTGTATATTGTTAAATAGATTGTCTAGTGTTTTTGGTTTTCATAATAATGTTTCCAAATGGTTTCAATCTTATCTTACTGGTAGGACTTGTAGAGTTAACATTGCCAATAATTATTCTGATCCGTAAACTCTTGATTATGGTTTACCACAAGGTTCCTGTGTCGGACCTCAGATGTTTTCTTACTACACACACCCACTCTCAGATATTATTAAGCATCATTCTGGTGTCAAATTCCATTTTTATGCTGATGACACCCAACTATACTCTTCAAAAAAAGAAACGCAAAATGGATAAAATCGGTAATAAAAAGCAGAATAGTCGACTGAGCACTACAAGTTTTGTGAATATAATTTCATTCGGGGTCCCAAACACATCCCCATTGTAACAGTCGCATAAACGCATACACCTGAAAATGCTAATCAAAAACATGCAAAATCGCCAAAACGCGGCCAGGTGCAAACCATGTGGTCAATGCATGTGCGTTTGATACACGTGCAACATGGACACCACCAGTATAAAATTGCGGGGTTTTCGATTGCCTGACCTCAATACCTAGCCGACTGCAGAACCAGAAAGAAATGCCCCGACTCAATGAAGCACAGAGGAACAACGCCATCGGCCGCTTGCAAGCAGGTGAAGCCAGGTTGGCCGTAGCCAGGGCGTTCAATGTATCCCCAAGCACGATCACAAGACTGTGGGACCGATACCAACAACATGGGTCAACACGTGATCGTCCCAGATCCGCAGACCACGTGTGACCACCGCCGCTCAGGACCGGTACATACGGAGTGCGCCACCAGGACAGGGCGACAACAGCAACCTCCACAGCAACAGCGTTACCAGGTGTGCGTGGAATATCGGACCAGACCTTGGAGCCAGGCGGCCTGTCCGAGGTGTCATTTTGACACAACAACATCGCCGTCTGACGGCGTCAGTGGTGCGTGAGGATGGCCTCAACAGCGTTGAGCGTGTCTGGTTTAGCGGCGAGTCAAGATTTTTGCTCCGTCGTCCGCGATGGCAGATGTCGTGTATAAGACGCCGTAATGAGCGTTTTGCTGCCAACTGCATACGGGGAGGTTGACAGATTTGGCGGTGGCAGCGTCATGATGTGGGCAGCCATATCCTACACTGGCAGAACCAACTTGGTACACGTTCAAGGCAACCTGACTGCTCAGTGCTACATTGATGCCATTCTGCAGCCACACGTGGTTCCCGTTATGGCAGCGCAACGCCGTATACCAGCATGACAATGCCAGGCCTCACACTGCAAGACTAACGACAGCCTACCTGCAGAACAACAACATTGATGTCCTCCCTTGGCCATCAAAATCGCGGTTGAACCCTATCGAACATTTATGGGACGAGTTGGACGGGCATACTGCGACAGCGACAACCACAACCACAGACCCTGCCACAGCTGGCACTAGCATTGCAGGCTGAGTGGGCCACCATTCCCCAGGGTCTGATCCGTACTCTGATTGCTTCCATGGGCAGGAGGTGTCAAGCAGTTCTCAACTCACATGGAGGACACACACGCTATTGACTGTAGGTGACCATGTCCTTTGACCTGTGACCTGTCATTTTTGCAAGAGCGACTTCGGTCACCTTTGACCGACTGCGCAAAATTTAGATATTCTCGGACCTACCATACAGCAATTAAAATTATCTTCCCAATGTCACCAAAATGTGGTTTTGCATTTCTTTTTTTGAAGAGTATATATATCTATATATGTGTGTTGATCCCCGGAAACCTGGTGAAACAGATCGTGCACTTTCAACTTTATCTGCTTGTGTTTCTAACATCAAGGCATGGATGTCACAAAATATGCTCCTCCTCAATGATGAAAAGACTGAATTTTTTGTTGCTGCCAACCATAGACTTTTGAAAACATTATCTTACGTCACCATTACAATTGGTAATACAGTTATCAAACCCTCCTCATGTGTAAAAAACCTTGGTGTTATATTTGACAGTACTATGAGTATGTCTAACCATGTATCTTCAATATGCAAAACCATTAACTTTCATTTAAGAAATCTGTCGCAAGTTCGTATCTTTATTGATGAAATCACTTGTCATCATGCAGTCCGTGCTCTGGTCACATCACGTTTGGACTATGCAAATTCACTTCTCCAAGGATCCTCTAGCAAAGAGATCAAACGTCTTCAACGGCTTCAAAATCGGGCTGCAAAATTAATTTTCATGGCTAAAAAGTATGACCATGTCTCCCCTCTCCTACGACAGCTTCACTGGCTTCCCATTCGAGACCGGATTGATTTTAAAACATTGACTATTGCCTATAAATGTGTTACTGACTCTGCGCCATCCTATCTCTGTGAGCATACCAACCTAACCACAGTGGACTCCGTTCAAATTCTGATTCCCGGATCTTCAAAAGTCCAACTACACATTTAACTGCGGCTAACAAGGGTTTCTATACTGCTGCACCCAGCATTTGGAATGAGCTACCATCTGGTATCCGTCATGCTTCTTCATTGAGTCAATTTAAAACATCTCTCAAGACTCATTTATTTTAGGCACTGTGTATTTTTAAATTGTACTTGCATCTCACTGTAAAGCGCTGTGATACCATTTGTGTAAGAGTGCTATATAAATGCCTTCATTGTATTGTATTGTATTGATAGCCAAAGCATGGGAAAATAAAGAGATTACCATAAAGTGACTTCACCTGTCACAATGCATTCTTGTGTTAACAATTTATCCATCCTCCTGACAGGCATTGTTTGATAACACATGTGCCCTTCGTGAGAAACGATTAGACTTTGAGGAGTTGTTAGCTGAAGAGAAAAAGATAGCTGAGGGTTTGAAGAAGGAAGTAGATGCCTTGACAAAGAAGCAGAAGATAATTGATAATGGCTTAAAGACAGCTGAGGCTGACCTTGAGGCATTTCAGGTGAGTTTAACAACATGCAAATGCCACATTGTATTTAACCAATGGCTAGTTTCACCGACTTGTAAAGTGAAAACAAGTAACTAACAACCAACTCAATAGTATCTTAAACTTAGGCTGGTAAATGATGGAATAAACTGAGAAAATTGTTAAGAAGCCAACACTGTTCCAATATTGACTGCATATTATCAAAAGCATTGATATTAAAGCAACATTTTGCATAATGCACTGATTTGCATTAATATTTGTTGCATTAATATTTGTTGAAGGATTTTGGGAAAGGATGTTCTCTATATTTGTTTCATATTTCTTTTTTGAATCTGTTTCTTAGGTTCTTTATTATTCTTATATTACATATTCTTTTTGGTTGTTTGTTTAGCTTGAGAAGCAGCAGAAACTGAACGAACTTGATGTTGTAGTGACTCTTCGCTTGCATCAAGTGGAGTATATGGTGAATGGTGCTGTGCCTCAAGATTTATCTCAGTGTTTGGTTTTCAATAATGCTAGCATGGCGCAACTGCAACGGCGTATTCAAGAACTCAAAGAAGAAAAGACTGCACAACGAAGACATTACAAGTCAGTCAAAAGCAGAATAAATTAGTCATAGTAGTTCAAAACAGGTTCATATGGGTTGAAATCTACTGTATCTAACCAATAAAAAAAACAGTACAATCAAACTTGTTCAAACATGTTGGTGCAAACTGATACAAACAGTTGTATTAAACAAGTTCCAAATTGTTCAAAGTTGGCATAAAAAGTTATGTACATCTGTGGATGAGATAATGTACAGTGACTGTGAGGAAATGCTGATAGTGAGTGGTAAATGAATTTTGTATCAAGTAGAAACCTTACTCAACCTTTGTTAAAAGGTCATTTTCTTGTATAATTACCAAAAATATGCTTAAAAACAAACCCTTAAAAGCTAAATTAATTCAAAGATAATTGTAATATTCATTTGCTATTTCAAAGATTAACTTGCATTCTAGAGGGAAACACATTATGCTGAAAATTATACATTTCATTTTCTAAATATTTGTTCTCATATAATGTGTGCATGTATTTACTGACAAACATGTTTTAAATTGTCTATAGAGAGCATCGTCAACAACATGTGCAACTCATCAAAGACCGCAAACTGATGGAAGCACGCATCACAGAACTAGAAGACAAGTGTGATGAGATGATGCGCCTCAAATTTGGTCGCATCATTGACCTGGAGAAACTAGAGACAGTAGGAGTCAATCGTACCGTTGAGGAACTCAAAGAAAAGCTACGACTGAATGAATTTACCAATGCTGATGAATTGCAGAAATGGGAAGTATGTGAATCAGATTGAGTTTTATAACGCTTAATCAGCATAGATTTAATGTTCTGTAAATCAACATTTGTTGATTTGACTACCACCTCATTAATATCCTTGAATTGGACTTTTGCACTGCAGTTTAAGAAATGAAAAGTCTCAAGCTCTTCATCCCCCTCTCCCCTGAGTTGGAAGTATGAAACTTTCCTTGCCTTTCATTTCTGTGCCCTGTGCTGAAATGTCACTCAGGCTAACACGTAGATGTTTTTTTTTGCTCACACCTAATTATTAGTCACTAGGATTTATCAGCTACATTGACAAGAAAGATATAACTTATGTGTTTTTGTAGAGCAAGATCGATGCCAAGAAAGCTCGCATCACTGAACTGATTGAAGACAATACTCAAAGACTTCAGCAGCTAACAATGTTGGTGGGAGATAACAAGAATCTAGAGAAAGCATTGGATGCAAGACAGACCAATCTGGTAAGTAATATAAACAGCTAATATACTGAACAGCAAAAGAAACGCAAATTTAATTGCAATGTTTGATTGAATAAAAGTTAACCATATTTTGACGTTGGCTGTTTTGCTTACTAGAGAAGCGTGCGCAGCATGAGTTTTATGGTGGTGCTGCTTGCCATGAGCTCGGGACATGTTGATATCTGCAAAGGCACAGAATGCTCACAAGCGGCACGTGCAAGACGTGCAGCTTGAAAGTAATGCATCAGTTGATTTCTATGGTTCTTTTGCAATAAAAGGAAACTACTGCACGCTTGCTGTCACTCCCGTTTTGGACACAGCAACCATGCCAAGACTGACATCAGCACAGCGTGAACGAGCTATCGGGCGTTTGACATCTGGTGACGACCCTCAGGCTGTTGCAGCAGCATTCAACGTTCACTTCATTACAGTCTACCGTCTGCAGCAGCGCCGCGGCCAGAGGAGTGACTGATGATCGACCAAGAAGCGGAAGACCTCGGGTCACTACCCCGAGGCAAGACCGGCACATTTTTCGCAATCATCAGAGAGACCGGTTCCTGACAGTCTCAGAAACTGCCTGAATCACCATTGGACCTCACCAGAGGCCAATCAGCAGTGACACAGTGCGTCACCGACTTCGTGAGCGAGACCTGCAGAACTGCCATCCAGCTCGAGTGCCAGTCCTCACTCGTCGACACCGTCTGGCACGCCTTCAGTGGGCCAGAAACCACCCCAATGGCGTACTGTACTGTTCACAGATGAGAGTCGATTTTGCATCAGCAATGCAGACGGTCGTGTCAGAGTGTGGCGGAGGAGAGGTGAACGTTTCCAGGACAACTGCGTCATGGAACACAACGCATGGAGAGGGCCAAACGTCATGATCTGGGGTGGCATTGGCTTTGTAGTGACCCAAACCTTTTTGTGCGTACTGTTTTGATTTGTTGTTGCATGGGGCACGCCATAGTGCAACAGCCCAGTGTTGCTGACCTTTGCCCTTTGGAGAGCAATTTTCTTCCAGTAAGTTCTACACATACACAGCACGTTTGTTTTTCGAGCACATGTGAGGTTTTTCTCTTCGCGTTAGTTCATCGTATTTACTTAGCGTTTTGACTCTTATCTTTTATTCGTGATATTGTCTTTGTTCAACCGCCGAATTGTTTGTTTTGTGGACTTTATGGACACCCTTGACACGGGACTAAACGTTTTGCTCTGTGGAGTGTAAATTGACGTTAGCCTGCTGCCGACATTACGGTTGGCTCCCACGCGTGAGCTATCCAGTGCAGGAGTTCGAGGTGGAGTTCGTCCCTAAAAATTAACAACATACCTTGCCAGTGGTGAGTTAACATTTACAGTCGTTCTTCCATTATTAGTGGGCTAAACTTATCCGCTAAAGCTTCAACCAGCTGCTGGGGCCAGTTTTCTTCCAAGGTCTGGGTCCTGGTCAGGGGAACGGCGTTACTGCACAGCGTTACATTGATCAAATCCTTTGACCTCATGTGGTGCCATTTTTCCATGCCCACAACAACTTCATTTATCAACAGAACATCCAGACAATGGTGTGGCCCGCACTGAGTCTGGACTTAAACCCCATTGAACACTTTTGGGATATGCTACAGAGAGAGCTGAATTTAGTCTGTCCCAGACCAATGACAGCCGCACAGCTTCAGCAAGCCATTACCCAGTCCTGGAACAACATCCCCAGAGCCTCAGTCAATCGTCTTGTCCACTCCATGAGACGAAGGTGCCAGGCCGTCATTGATGCCAATGGTGGTCACACACGGTATTGATCCACAGGAAGTGACTTGTTCGTTTTGTTGAACATTGGACTGTACAGTTTGAAAGACAATGTCCAAAGAACATTTTGCCCGAATTTCGTTTCGATTCATTGAATGGTTATCGTGAATGAATTTTTCGTCTAATTTGATTAAACTGGATCTGAACAAACATTTGCGTTTCTTTTGCTGTTCAGTATATTAATATCTACAATTTCCACATTGTCCATTATTGTGGATTATCAATCTGGTCTGTAACATACATGTAAACAGCTAATATTAATATCTACACATTGTGGATTATCAATCTGCTCTTATTGTTATATACCTTTTACCTGATTCACAGATTATGAATTTGGAAATTACAGAATTTAAAATTTAAAGTCACCAAATTGGATGTTCAAATACAGGATTCGGATTTGGAAATCACATATTAGGATTTAGAGATTACAGAGAATTGTCAATATTGTAGCTAGTGGACATCTAGCTACATGGAGTGTCGTGGCCGAGCGGTCTAGCGCACCGAACTCAAGTTCTGGTGTTGCCAGCAGCAGGGTGTGGGTTCGAGCCCCGGTCGTGACACTTGTATCCTTGAGCAAGGTACTTAACCATAATTGCTTCGTCCTTCGGATGGGACGTTAAGTCTTAGGTCCCGTGTGTTGTATAATGCACGAAAAGTGGATTGTCGTGGCCGAGTGGTCTAGCGCACTGAACTGAAGTTCTGGTGTTGCCAGCAGCAGAGTGTGGGTTCGAGCCCCGGCCGTGACACCTGTGTCCTTGAGCAAGACACTTAACCATAATTGCTTCTCTCCACCCAGGGGTTAAATGGGTACCTGTGAAGGCAGAGATGGTTTGCTCTCTATGCGCTAGAAATGGCAGCAATTGAGCTGTATACTCCCCAGGGAGCTGAGATGGTTTCAGGAATGATTTATGAGCCTTATGAGCCTTATGAGCAGGGATAATAATATAATGCGCCTTGAGCGCCACTTAGTTGGTGGATACGTGCGCTATATAAATCTATACATTATTATTATTATTATCTATTCTGCAAAATTATAGTCTCTTGGCCAAGTTCTAGCTCAACAGTAGTGAGGATTTGAGGATAATTTACATTAGGAGTTGATGAGAATATTCTGTAATTGTTTCTTTTATTTCAGACACCAGGTTTGGTACAAACCTGGTGTAAGTTGAGCCCTGGTATTAATCTCAAATTACAGAGTCTCGTGCCAAGACATTTTTGAAAATGTTATTGCATCATACTGCTTTTACACACCATTTGGTGCAAATTTCTCACAAATGTTGTGATTTCAAGACAATGTACAACATTGTTTATGTTAAGTAAGACTAATTGCGGTGACACCATGTGGAATCTCAATTGAGTAGTAATTAGTTCTGAAAAGAACTGGAGGTACAACTCGACGTTTCGATCAGTATGCTCTGATCGTCCTCAGGAGAATGCCGGACTCTGGAAAATGCTGCTGCTTAAGTAGACTGCTGGAGGATTAGTTCGCTGAGGCGCCAGAAAGGCGGGAACTGTTGAGACTTAGATCCTAGGGGTTGCGGGAGAGGAGTGTGTGCTCACTGAACTGAATCAGTTGTTGACAAGCACAGGGGGATGGAGGGTGGTTGACTTAGGATATAGGAGATCCCTCAGTCTGGGGTGGGTTATGGACTTCGGATATAGAAGATCCTTCAGTCCGTAGTAGTGGTCGCCAAATGTCGCTGATGTAGAAGCCAATGTCCTGTGGCACAGTGTCGTGTTTGATGATCTCGATGGCCTCTCTGATGCGTCTGGGGTGCCATAACCCACCCCAGACATCTCCTATATCCTAAGTCAACCACCCTCCATCCCCCTGTGCTTGTCAACAACTGATACAGTTCCCGCCTGCGCGCCTCAACGAACTAATCCTCCAGCAGTCTACTTAAGCAGCAGCATTTTCCAGAGTCCGGCATTCTCCTGAGGACGATCAGAGCATACTGATCGAAACGTCGAGTTGTACCTCCAGTTCTTTTCAGAACTAATTACTACTCAATTGAGATTCCACATGGTGTCACTGCAATTAGTCTTACTTATCATCCTCACCATGCAAAGCTACAAGTTTTACCCATTGTTTATGTTGGCAAAACTGCTTTTATGTGTGTGCTCACTTTCATTGAATCAAGCTCAATGTATCATTTCAGTCACGACAAAATTGTGAAAAGCATTCACCATTTGTTACAAATATGAGAATACTATGCTTGTGCACACGCCTGATGGGGTAACAGCTGTGAGTGGCTCAAATTGTACATCCAGGTAGACTGATGATCTGAGAACACCTAGATCATCTTTCATATAGTGCATAGAATATGAACCAATTATATTGTATTTATCACAGGGTGGTGAGTACCAAGGGAGTCGTAAAGCAGACTTAGAGGAAAGAGGAAGGCTCATACAGCTTGTGCAGGTATGTATCTCCTTTGTGAATACACTTTTGACAGTACAATGTACATGTTTTAAATTCAACACTTGATCAATCAGGCAAATTTATATGAATACGCATCCAAATTACATAAAGATCATCGGCCATCAGAAGTATAGGGGTACTGAGTACTGTTGCACATCAAAGGAATGTTCACTTGACACTGTAGAATGCCCTATCTACAATATTGGGTACATGTTCATTAGAGGGCTCAATGTACACTGAATTGATAGTTCTAAACAATTCTCTTGAGACCATAGCATTTAGTCTTTAACATGTCTCAAAATAAAGTTTGTATAAGATTACATCTATAGCTTTCAACATTACAGACAGATCTGTTGTTCTTATTTTATAGCTTCAGGCACAGGAGATAGAAGCCCTTAAAGAAGAGATAAGTTTATTATCTAGAAAGGGTGGACACATATTACCGCCCACTCAGCCACCCATCCAGCAGACATCAATGCATAGTATGCACCCAGCCAACGGACAGCCATAGATCAAGTCTACCATAAAAAAAGGATCTTCTCTCCCACAAAATGAAATGTGCTTATAAAAAATGCTTGGCTTAAGAATCAGCAGCAAATGTAGCAAGACGTTCATGGGCTATGTTCCAATCATTTTGTGCTTCCTAGTTCATGAGTTGTGAACTGGAGGTGGTTAATACTAAACTCATGTTCATAACATTGTAATCATCTGACCCACAAGCGCTGTACATATATTATGTGTTTAACACAGGATACACAACGTGACTGAAATGTGGTATAAACAATCAGTACACCAACATTAAAGGGAAGTTACAACATTGGTATTTGATAACAATCATAACTTACCTCACAAAATCCATCACAATAGGTGCTCATGTTTTTGAAAAAACAACTTGTTACATGTTTTGTATGTAATACAAAAACTGTGACTCCACCTTGAGCTGAAACTTTCACAGGTTGGTTGTTTCATGTATGTCTTGATTCAAAGAAAGTAAAGAATACTCATAAAAGCAGTTTTGCCACAATTATCAATGCTGCATGTTCCCTTTAAGCTCAATAATTGAGACAACAAATGCGGAACGCTTTGTTTTATTCTACAAAATTTATTCATTCAAAACAAAATCTTTTAGCAGAGAATTTTAATTAAGTTATTTCATAAATATAAGTAAATGTAAGTCTTCACAATTCAACAGGGACTTTTCAGTGAATGTAATATGCATACATGTAAATCCCAAAACATCCTAGGTAGTTCTGAGACTATATTTAGTGATATTTTCCACCAGCAAGACTCATCCCTGATTTACATGTTATTTGAAAAAGCTTCCACTTCTTTATCCAGTAAATGCCGTCTGCCAGATTTGGTATTTGTAGAAGTAGAAGATTAAGATTGATATTTGCTAATGTATTTGAAATTCCAGTTTATTCAACCAGCTTTAGTTTTATTTTGCATTGTACTTGTTTAAACTCCGTCCAAACTTTGATTTAAAGAGTATTCACTTGATGTGCCTTAATAAGCAAATAAAATGTTGTGTTTTGTGATTGGATGTGAAATCACTTTTTATTTGATAAAAAAATCTTCCAAGAAACATTGCATTTTTTCTGAATAGTTTAAAAATGAGTATATTTCTTATTCATCAGATTTAAATATATATAATTGATTTTGATGTTTATTCCATTTTTGAATTACAAAAATATTATGTTAATTGTTGAAGCAGGTGTGAGTTAAAGTACTGAATAAAATCCTTTATTTTTATTTCAAATGGAATGGCTGATCAGATATTAGTTTGTTCCTCACAATTGACTTAATAATAATAAAGGGTTTATTAGAAACACACATGGCCCATAGGCCAAATTACATGTGAAATACAGGCTTTTAAAAACATTAAAAATTAACATTAGAATAAATAAATTTTAATAAACCACAACAGAAATGTATCACACCACCGATCAGCATAAGAAAGCGAGTTTTTCAAGTATTGATGTCACAAACAAAAGTGCACCCTTGCTCAGAGGCAAAAGGTCAGTCATTGATTCATGTATGCACGCTGTGTATACATCATCTCAAAGTAGTACCCTCCATTACATATAATACTTAATATGAACAGCTTCCACATACAATACATGTACTTCTAAAACCAATGTATTATTGGTCATCACACATTAGTCAAACTGCCGTTTGCTTTTACCTCCTCACTTCTCATAAGAATGAAATCAACCCAGTTTGATACAAAGCCTTTATCTAGCTCATGCAGTATTTCTTGGTGTCTGTATGATTTGTTTGATAATTTACGTTCACGGTATGTCCAGTTATGTGTTATCAGGTGAAACTGTTGTACAAGAAGAATAATAACACATCCTGTGGCAAACACTGTGTAGATGATGGAAACAAAGATTACTGCACTCCTGTAGAAAACAAATCAATCATAAAAATAATCAAAGACCAAGTAGAATGACTGAGGCAGTATAAAATAAGGTATTTAAACCTTTAATACACTTCAACAAATCTTTAAAATTGCCCATCCTTTTGTTTGATATCATGAAAATGTTATACAACATTAATTTGAAAACTTAGGTCACTCATATGCAGCCTGTATGTTTACTTACTTATGAAATCTCAACAATGAATTTGTCTAGTTTGTGGCATGACAACTTCTGACATTACTTCATAGTTACTGCCCCAGACAATCTGAATGAATTAAAGCTGTTGCCATATATATTTTCAAAGGAAAATAAGACCAGTTGAGACCAGTTCTTAAAATGGGTCAGGAGCAAGTATTTCCTATATCCACAAATATATTGTTTTAATGGTTTTATGTTTTAACACAATTTACAGCTACTGGTGGGTCAGGGATTATAATGAACAGCCTTATCATGAATTCATGTTAGCATGTAATAATCACTGTTAAACCATACATTTCTGCAGTTTTTATGTTCCAAATAAAAAAAGGATATGTTAGTAAAGGAAAACAAGTTCAAACTCTTCAATTTCAGAAGAGGTAGCCAAAGCATACCTTCTGTTGTTGTATACAAGAGTAGAGCAATCTAGCAGTTGACTTGGTTGAATGGAACAAACTGTGCTTAGTGACAGGTAACCACCTATAAGACCTCCACACACAAACAATATGGCTGCTAGTAAAAAAGACCGATGGTTGCCAGCACCGATACAGCTGTCGATCCTGATAAAGGGAATGGAACAAATTGTGTTTGGTGAGCCTACTACAAGACAAACTATATGTAGAAAGTGGTTGACAAATGAATGATAACCATTTGACAATAATACCTTTATTTAATCATGGCATAATAATCATAGCATTAACGCTCCAACTTGTCAAGCGTTCCCTGATATGCTTTGCTAAGGTTTCGGACAAAACATGAGACCAGTGAAGTAACCAGGCCCAGTTTGTTGGTTCTAGATAGTCAAACCATAATTGATTAGACATCATGAATTTCACATGGTGTCACTGCAAACAGTCTTTACTGACTAGACATCGTTCGGGGTGTAAATCAATTGTAGTTAACAACAACAGTAGTTCTCGATCACCCAAACTTGCTTATGGCTGCTAGTGCTAGTAAGAAAGTGTTTCCAACACCGATAAACTAATAATCGGCATGACTGTAAGTATAAATGGATATCCTATTTAGATCACAAATTGCCACGTTATACTTTAAAGGTCATCAAGATTTGACCAAAATCTTGCACACACACACACACCGCCACACACACACTGTGACATGTATAGATAGAGTTTTCTAAATTCATACTCACCAGACACAATGATGATCCAATCTAAGAACACAATGACTACATATCCTGCAATGACCTGCTCTCTCTGGCTTCATCAGTTTACAAACATCACACCAGTCTTCTGATTCCCGATTGGTTGATTCATTAGCAGTAAGACTAAGATGCTCTCTGCCAATAAGATTATTTGTCTCATTGAATGTCTTATCCAAAGTACATTCATTGTCTGTGTTACTAGAATCACTGAGAGTTCTTCTTTGGACATTCGTTTCACTTTCAGATATAACAGTTGATTCTGATAGGACTTTAAACAAATGTAGATTTTTTGATGCATTTGGGTGATTTTTCACTACACCTGGTCCATGTTTTGAAGCAAAAAATGCAAGGAGTGTGAACATAAATAATATAGTTACAACAGAGAATTCAGTGATGTTGATGTTTGAACTCACATTAAAATAAAAGAAACCATAAATATAGAAAACCGATGTGAGACCCCAACTCATAAAGAACTGGGTCCTTTGTCTATGACGTAAAACAAGGCGATAGTAAAGAAGAACTGCAAGTGGTACAAAAATAAAAGACACTGCTGTAGCAATTATATGAAATGATGCAAGATAAATCCATGATGGAACCATCACAATGGGTGGGATAGCTGTGGTATCCAAGAGTTGATCAAGTCTCCTAGCACCAGCACCAAAGCATGTTGGGAAACGTACTCGATCATTGACTACATGGAAGACTTTGACAAGTCTATCATTCTCAACAGACTTTCTCTTGAGAAACCTGTCAGGATGATAAATAAGCAATGGATTACCACAGATTAAAATAATGCAAAGGTTGAGATGTCCGTGGCTAGCATTGTGTGCATTGGTAGGGATGTTAGACCCAAAATTCAAATTCCTTGTTTTTCTACAAAACTCATATTGATTTAAAGGGCAAAAAATATCAAACTTAATAAATAAAAAAAATTACACAAATTGATGAAACAGTTGAAAAGTTAAAGATTTTTATGTAATTAATATTCGGGGTCCTTCCTGAAAAAATGCAATGGAACTTTCCTGTATAAGCGTGGCACCGTGAGTGAAAACATCCAAACTGATTCCTGTGTACTTTGTGTCTATTTTAATATGTTATATCTCCAAATCCATTCATATTAATACAACACTGAAATTTTAAAGGCTGAACATCTTTCACAAATGTGTTTGTGTTTTGTCCTGTAAGAGTACATAAAATATTGTTCTTCAGTGATCTTTTTATATTTTCACAAGCCCGTCACAGTTGGAGAAGTTCAATAGGCGGAACAGCCAAAAGGGCCAAGAAGGGTGACTCTTCCAATCAATGAGTGCATTACGGATCACGTGATGCATTTCCTGCTATTCCGTGTTAAACTTACTCCCTGTACAGTTTTTAAATCACAACAATTCCTAGTTTATTTAAACACATTATTTCTCACTTTATTATTCAATAAATTCCGATATTTAAGTAAATATTATTTATTTGGAACTTCAAACTCTGTCACAAGTTTCGAAATTTCTTTGGGAGACCACATATCCGCTGTCAAATCTCTGGCTTAATATCGGCAACACACCGGCAAAATCAAAACAGGGCCCCACAAAAATGCATCAATCAAAAGGTGATCCCGATTAATTATGGATCTTAAATATGGCGAAAATGTACAAAAGATATTTATAAGTATTCGTGTAGCACGATCAGTTCAAAAAATTGCGAAAACTTGAATTATTAGGTGTGGTTATTAGGCATAATTTCAACCGATCCGTACACCCGAAAATGTGGCTTGTTTCGGTAATCGTCAGAACTGTGTTCGGATGTATTTAGTATGAATGGGACTTCCAAAAGTGAGCAATGTAGCTATGTAGGTAGGCAGATTCACGCAAGCCGCCGCTGGCGGCGCACTTCAAAAGCTAACTTTAGACATCGCGATTGTGACCGACTCACTCACATCCGGGTTCTCGCGAAAACGTTCCCCCTGGCTAGCTGTTTAATATGTCGTCGTAGCTCGCGTTGTCGCTGTGCGGATTAAGCGTTAATCTGTAGACGCCATCTTAGATTCATTCATAAATTTTGCTTCGTTTCAATGCAAAATATCCGAACTCGGACGTTAGAAATATCGCCGTGTTTACGACCCGTTTTTCATCATTGTGCATGACGGAAATTCATCATCAATTTAGAGGTATTGGATGGTCTTAACGAAACTTGAAACCACGAAAAAAGGATACACCGTATCGTGGTGCCAACTGTAACGTTGGTGGAAAAACAGTGCAACTCGCGGAAAATGATCCGACAGCAAATTTTAAAAAAATTCACCTCTATCGGCGATTTGACTCGGTGAATCGGGGTGTCACGCACGCTTAATCGGGGTGTCACGCACGGGTGGATTTTGGTATTCAATGAGATTTTTTTGTTTAAACGGGGTACATGCTATATAGACACTTTTTTAGTACTAGTACAAGGATACGTTGCAGGCAAATGCGGTCACAACTTTTCAAATGAAACTGGCCTCCAAAATGACCAAATATTTAAATCAACAAAAAATCGTAACTTTGCACAGGGTTAACCTATCATGACCATTGACCCCTCATTTTCTTTCTAATTTGTTGCTCTATCCAGTGATATGACATTTAAAAGAATTGAAGCAACTTCAAATTTTCATGAAACTGCCTAATGTAGGAGTCCTTTTGATTCATCCGTCATTGCCCAAGCTTGCAGAACAGCCGATTCGGTGCCGCATGCACTTTCCCTCGATTTCATCAGGAGCTGCACGGCAAGTGTTAACAATTGAACCATTTTCAAGCAGTACTTGCGGCACTTTCCCTGTTTGTTTTTTTCGTAAGAGAAGTCTTCCTCTCTTCAAATCCGGAATCATAATTTTAAAAAATGTATTCTTGTATTTAAAAAACGATTTTGAAAGGGGCATCTTTTTACTAGTTTCTGTGTGTGTACGTACCAATGTGGTATTTCAGGACTTATTACTGGTTCCTGTGACATGATGCATAGCATTGGTGTTTATTGGGGGACATGTTCCCCCAATATATATGGTGCAAGGGATGCTAATAACAGTTAATAGCAATATCCCCCCCCCCCCAATATTTTCACATTGTGCATATTTATTTCCTTGCAATAGGCCTATATTTGCTTTAAAAAAACATGTATATAATATATGTATAATCATGGAGGAAGGAAAATATTTTCCTTCCTCCATGGTATAATCATGGAGGAAGGAAAAAAGCTCCATGGTATAAATACAGAGTCGAGATAGTGTCCATACTTGCACACCGTATTTATTATAATTTATATAAGTATTACCTGTCGCATGCATCGTCGACTTCCTGGCAGTCACAACAAAGTCCTAATAAATGACTTTTCTCTCCATTGTCATTCACATATTCACAGCAACAAAGAGGCTGCCCAGTCTCGTTATTATCTTGACCAGAAGCCATTGCATTGCAACTCCTTCTTCCTTACCTGTCAAAATGATGAAAATGTTTATGATTGGTGTACTAACGTATGGTGCATGCACTGCTTAAGCTTACCACAAAGATCGTCTACGCGGCGCTATACGATCTTTGCTGCTTACTGACAAAACTACTACCACCGAGTGCCAAGAAGAACGCCCTCTGTTGGCCAAAAAAGTTGTACAAGTCACTTTTTGGTAAAATGATGAAATAGTCCGTGGGATGAAGGTAAAACGTTATCAGATGTAGCCTCTTGCAGAGATGCCAACATTGAATTCCAAAAAAGAGTAGCATTTATTGAAAAATAAAATCGCAAAAATCTAACGAAAAAAAATGCATGTCCGGATTTTGGGCAACATCAGCGCCGCACTCGGTGTGAACCCCGCTGGCGGTAGTGGGACCGGGGGCAGAGTAAATTGGAGGAAAATACTCAATGAAAAAATTATGAAATTATAACAATGCTAGACGTATTTTATCTTAAAAAGCTCACAATAATGATCTTCCGAATTAGTAATCCATGCATCAGTCACGTTAGAAATTTTGATTATAATACTAACTGTTCTCTTTCTTGGGGTCTCGAAAGCAAATAACAAATTGATAGCCTTAGCTAGGCCTAGGCCTAGCCCTAGCTCACCTGGGCCCAATTTCATGGCGCTGCTTATCACAGAATTCTGCGCTTACGGCGCCATGAAAAGCATGTGATTCTATGCGCCGTAAGCGCTGAATTCCGCAGTAAGCAGTGCCTGCATGCACTGAAGTCGCATTTGCAAAGAAGCTTCGAGAAATTAAAAGGTAATATGCACGTGCGCGAGCACAATTGTGCGCGAGCACAATTGCACGAGCACAATTGTGCGCGCATGTACACGTGTACACACAAGCTACCTCACCGACAACCTCATTCCCCACGGGTATGCTCATTATTCCCCATTATGTAATAGAGATCAATGGGTACGACCTTGCAAATAATGTACAGATGTACAGGCAGGGTACATGTGGCAGGTATGTAGGCAGTCGAATCCAGCGCGCTCGCGTGTGATACGTACATAATCGTGTGAATTCGCCGCTAATCCCGCTATCGTCGCTTTTTACCACCACTGTGGTCTATATTTTAAAAGGTTGTTTTGTTTTTTCATTTTTAAAATTATTTTTCATCATTTTTATTTCCACTTAATAGTTCATTCATTGTTTGCTTGTATTGTAACTATATACAATTATACTGGGGCGGCTTGTTTAGCGTATTTCAATGAAGTATTATCGTAGAGTCGTATTCACGGCTCAAAATCGTATTTGCTACGCCCAAATCGTGTATGTTGGCATCTCTGCTCTTGTATTCTACCTAATTTATGGGCGGTGCCATAACACCACAAACAAGAAAACCCGACTTCAACATCGCAAGATTGTTTCAAAATATTTATGTATAAAACATGTTCTTATAATCAAATTAAAACAAGATAGTGAAACATTTTCAGGACGCGTGTTATGTGTTGCCTATAATTGTAGGAAGGACAGGGCCAGATTATTAAAGGGTGGTGGCATTTATAACTAACTGGTTTTATTTATCACATCTTTGCATATTCTTGATTATCTCTGTCCACATCTCTTTTGATAATTATTACAACACAATAAGACATTAGACAGACATAATATAGCTTATCAAATCTTTTATTATAATACTGAACATGAATTAGAATTACACCTTAATCCAATCAAATCTAATTTAAATGTAATGGTCAACATTTCATTTGTTTTATTATTCCAAGTCAGTGGCAACTGTATTAGTACTAGATGACACCTCTCAAACGTTTTACTTAACTAACAAGAAAGAATATTGACCAATGAAATAAGTATATTAGCGCATAAATATGTATGAGGTGTAATAAACTCATTTAGCAAACAGGTAACTACTAGTTCTGTTGAAGCACATACATGCATTTAGACATCCATTACAGTAAGATTCACAAAATTAATACAATTTTCAAAGATCACACTTACAATGTATATAATTTGCCTTCAATGTTTATAATGTATCAAAAATACACATAATTGATGAGATGTATTTTATTGATATTCATAAGTTAACATTCAGCCTACACTGATTTACAATTTACAAGCACAAAAATGTAGCATTAAAAATTAATGTCAATAGTTTTATTGGATATCAAGTGTACAGCTGTTTCCGTGATTTACAGTATGCTTTTATATGATTAGGCCAAATAAAAATAAAAACATGTTTAGCGTCCACGCCCGCTTCCTTTTTAGAGGCCGCCTCCTTTTTTTTTTTTTTTTTTTTTTTTAACGAAAAAAAAGGATACATTTTAACGATCTCAGACGAAAAAAATAAATTTTAAAATAAATAAGATCGTATTTTTTTAAACTTTAGCACACCGTGTATAAAGTTGTCGATTATCATAAAAAATGTGTCGGGCGGCAATTTAAAAAAAAAAAAAAAAAAAAAAAAAAAGGCCCTCCTTCCTTTTTTCAAAAAGGCAGGACGCTAAACATGTTTTTTTTTTATTATTTGGCCTTATATAATGATGTTACATCTACATTTTTCTCATTTAGCGCATATTTAGACATAAATCATTGTTTGGTTATATTGGCAAAAGCATCTTATACTAGCGTAACTACACCAGAATCAACTATTTTTGTCTAAATACTTATGTTTAAGTTCATTTAATTATTTTTAATGGTCTGAATGCTATAATTATTATACGACATAAAACACAATAAAGGGGGCCACTTTCCTACCGTCACGTTAGCATTTTTTCTAATGGTTGTATTTTTTTTTAAATATCTGAAACCACCCAAAAAGACTTTCAACATTTGAATAGACATGCATGCTTATCCTAAAGATAATTTGAGTTGATTATTACTATTATTTTTTTAATTACCCTAAAATTTCCATCAACAAATGGACGGAAAAGTGAGGTAACTTTTTCCGTCCAATTTTTATGGAAATTTGAGGGTAAAAAAATAAAGAAAAAAAGAAAAAAAGAAAATAAATCAACTCAAATTAGTTCCGAGTATAAGCCTGCATGTCCATTTCACATGTTGAAACACTTTTTGGTCGGTTTCAGGTACTTAAAAATAAATAACAACCATTGGAAAAACTGCTAACGTGACGGATGCAAAGTGGCCCCCTTTATTGTGTTTTATGTCATACACAATTATTATTATAGCCTATTACCAGTCAATTTATACAATTGTTTTCTTGAGAAACTTTAGAGCATTTGTATTAACTTCATCTAGTAAAATAGCAATGTTCTGATGAAAAATAAAATGTGTTAAAATAGCGAAAGATGACGTTAAAATAGCAAAACAACAGGCAATACGTCTTTAAGGGCTGGCAATTATGTAAACATAAACATTCTTAGATGAGGCATCTTGCATCCTAAATAATGTTCAAACAGTTTTTTTGTTTCTTTGCAACTAACATAAATTTTGATATTTTGACAACAAAATCAGGAAGGCATTTATGCATGGGAATAAAAAGTGAATGCTTTACGTATTTTAACAGTCCTTTAATATTTTCAATTTGCTTTTTTTAATATTTATGCATCTATGCAAGAAAATTACTGGAAACGAGGCTATGAGCATCATTTGTATTCTGTGAAATGCCTGTAATCTTATTATGTATACACGACTGCACACATCAATCTGAGAACGAGATAATGTGTTACTGGTATTCATACATAACGAAAGGTGTATGAAAGATCTTTGGGAGATCAGGGGGAACGGATAATTTGATAAAGCATGAAACACTATAGCTAATACAAAGCGCAAGCCATCCCTGCGTAGAATCCAGAGGACTCCTGAATCTTAGTGGCAATGATATGTACATTTTTAAATTTTTATTTATTCAAATATTTGTAGTTTTTGGAGGCCCCTCCCCTGATATATAGCTAGTATCCACCTCAGCCCATCCGAACTTCATCTTAACCTCTGTCATCTCTTACAAGTAGGTAGCAATTCGTGGCTTTTTATTGTACTGCTGCATGTCAGCCATAACACTGTCCCTATTCCTTCTCTGTACTGGGTCCTGGACATAGCGAAAGTCATAGGAGTTGACAGGAGGCATTTCATGCTGGTTATATCCTGTCAAAGACACATCAACCATCATTAATTACAGAATACATACAATGCAACCAAGAAAATCATTTTTGTCATTAAAGATGCATCACCATGTTTTTTCAATATTTTTTAGCAATTTTCTTTCTAATCAGCAATTCATAATGAAAAGGCAAACAGATACTTTTAAAATAACACATTTCAAATACAATTTTTCAGAGTCATGTTTTAACATTAATAAATATACAGAATGTATTTGTGGCAGGCCCCGTCATAAATACACATTTAGGCACTTAAATACTATTCATAAATGACCAAGACAGTTTTTAAAATCTAATTAGACAAAACGCAATCACGTGGGGGGTGTATTAATGGATGGCAACCTGGAAGCTATTTTTCTGCAGCATACTTCGTCAATGGTTTAGAAAATGGAATACAAATCTAATTTAAAAACGGTTCTTCAATAATTTATTCACCGCCTAAATTGAGTGGCACGGTAGTCTAATGGTTACAACACTTGCCTTGCAAATAATTTTTATTTTTTATTTTCATAAAATATTTTTTATACACTTTTTTAACTACAAAATTAATTCAGAAGCAAAGCCTTTCTATGTAATAGTAATTAACGGTTGTGGAGGTTTTTTTAAGGAAAATAAAGGCAATTTTTTTTTTTAAATATACAAATGCATATAATTGAAGTGTACTGCAGAAAAAAAAAATCGCAACCCAAAACACTGACAACACAACACCCGAAAAAGACCACGCAGGCGCAACAAACTCTTATTTCCTTATTAAACTATGATTTTTGAGAGGAAAACAATTGTGTGTAGTATCACCACTTCAACAGCGAAGTAGTGAGAAACAGGAGGGATGCATCTTCCAACTGAGCAATTATTAAACAACGATAATGCTTTAATTTTTATACACCATACAATTGAAATGAAATATTTTACCAACAGCTTCATCTGCACTAAGACTTGTCTGTCTTGGAAGTTGTATTCTTGGAGGGGGTACAGACACTGGTAATCTACCAGATACTGATGAACGACCAGAAACTGTTGCTATTGGTGATGAGCCACGGGGTGGTGGTACTGGTAGAACTACTTGTAATGATGCACATGATATTTGTGATGATGGAAATGATAATGTAATAGCACTTTGGCGATAAAGATTTCTTTGTGGATGTCTTTTTATGTTTGCTGAATGAGAGAGAAGATCAGGTTCTGGAACAGTCTGCAAAGTGGGCAGAGGAGGAAGGGGAGAAGTGGGTGGGACACTGTTGGCTGTCGAAATACCACCCTGCGTTGTCTTCGGAGCAAGCCAGATGATATAAGAATCGATGGGAGAGGAGGGGGAAGTGGTGATGGTGGTACGTTCGTATGAGGTGTGGAGACCGAGTTATAGGGGAAAGTGATTGCTGGGTTTGCAAGATGTGTGATGACTGGGGGTTTGTCTGGGTATTTGGTAATATGCGATGTCTTGGATGGGCAGGTGGATAAGACATGGATGGTGAGAGATTACAGTAAACTGACGGGCGGGGTGTTGAAAAAAAGAAGATTAAAAGATTGTCGATAGGGGCTACTTCGCCTAGTCAGCGGGTAATGACCAGGTATAATTACAGGGAAGTCACACGCATAAAGGAACAGTAGCAAGAAGCAAATATTCAAATAGGCACAGTTCATGCCATCAGTCTTAAAAACCATTTGTTTAACTACAAACCTCCCCACCCCACTAAGTGGGGTTCATATTCACTGCTGAAAAGGAAGAGTTATATAATTATTGAACCATTTAAAATATTTTTTAAATTATTTTTTTGGTTCATGAACCAACACTCTTTACAGACATATTAACAGCCACACTTTAACACAGTTACAGTACATATCCATCATATTACCAGGAGATAAACAGGGTGTTAAGAAAATAAGTAGGGGGTTGTAAAGAGATAATATACCATCTTCAAATAATGACTGTCGGCTATTTGCAGCTTGATCAAATGAGTCAGGTGACAAGAAAGAAGAGTTGTGCTCATCTAAGAAATTGTCATCAAATGGTAAGAAAAATGAGCTGAACTATTCAATATTATATTTATGCATAATTGAATTCATACCACAACTATATAACAATGTTAAATTTGTAACACGTAAATAATCATCAGGAGGGATATCTACTAGATGTACCGTATTCAACAGCATGTTGGCTTCCCCAGTACAGATGTGGCAAAGGAACCTCTATCATGTCTATGCTTGATGGCCCTGATGATCTGTGTTTTTACAAATATATTTATTAATGGTTGTTATTGCAACAACAACAAATATTTTGTCTTTGCAGTGTACCAATGTACACAGTTAACACTTGTTCACACAAATTTAATGTCTTTATTACAAAATATTTTTCGTAACTTAAAAAGATTCTTGAATTTTAATGTTTTACATATGCATGTAGGCCTACATTTTACACATTACCTTCAGGGTTACCATAATTGGGTTTATTTGAAAACTTTGTTTCAACCCGCACAGTCCAATTTCCAGCAATTTTTAACAACCTTAAACATTTTCTTTTAAGTCTACTGTAATAACTCACTCCAGCCACTCTCTTCACCCCGGGATGCATGTAAACTACTGCTTCTTGATTTCCCTTTTCGCAAAAAAAACCAAAAAAAACACCGATTTTGAAGCCGACCGATGGCCAGAAACCAGAGACTTAAGTATCATGAAATAAATGTTGACAATACTTAACATAAAATATTATAAAAATGAATAATAATAGTCCATACAATACAATACTTCTCTAAAGTACCTAGTTTGTTGTAATACATTTATTGGGTAGTGCAGGGACAAAGGAGTACATGTCTTGTAAACAAAAAACGACAAACTAGTGGATATTCATCAAGCATTGTCAGAACTTTGGCTTTATTATAAAAACAGCTGTAATACAGAATTTTATTTAAATTATGAGTAAAGTAACAAGCAGTTAAATGTATACATGTATGTAGATACACTGAACATTATGGGGCAAATAAAAAGTATAAGTATGTTTGTGATAGATGTAGTTAAGGTACAACTATCTGCACCGTATCCATTAAGTGTAATTCATAATGGTGATTGTCTTCCATTTATTGCATATTATGAAAAACTAGACTGCAGAAGAGTTCAAGGACTATAGAAACACAACTGGGTAGAAATAACTGGAATTACCCTTTTAGTCTCATTCAGCACCATTACTATTTTATGATGGGCTATTCAAATAAAATATCTAAACCTAAAACAAGTGGGTAAAAGATATATACAAAATTATTAATTAGTCACAGTCAAGTTGACAAACACAATATGACATTAATTTCTGTGGCCTTTAAAATAAAATTGTTTTAAACAGCATTGATATTAGAGTTCATTCCAGTTGGTAGGCAGTTTGCAGCAGTTTCACTTTTTTGTACCGTTGGGTAGCTTAAACATTTTGTTATTGTCTGATGCACTCAATACATTTTTATTGAGTACTTTTTCATTTCTTAAAAATAAAAACATGAAAAATGTATTTCTGAAAATAAAATTCAAATACATGAAGTTTGAGAATTGGACAATTACACAGCACACTTCTTATTTAGTTCTTAAATTATTGTTTTTGCTAACAGGTGTAATGGAAATTTATTTGACCTACATGTAATAGATTGAAACATGTCCTCATTTTTAAAAGGTGATTTGAAAAGGAATATTTTACCAAGATTTAATCACACCTTCCTTTGTTGGAAATTAAGACACAAAAAAGACACATAACAAAGAAGTTACAACCAAATTTGAAATTAAAAGGCAAGGATAGAATTGGATATGACTCAATAATAATATTATCCAAATTGTAGGCACACAATCCAATTCTGGTTATCATTACTAATTCTTTTGTAATGAAATCAAGATCAAAATGTTTTTAAATACATATCACAGATTCGACTACATGTACAATGGTTTCAGTTGCTGAAACAATATTTTTCTTACATGTTTAGTTCATGTAAGAAACTGTAAAAATATAAATATTTTAATTGTTTTTGCAGATTGTGAAGTTGTGAAACTATACCTTCAAGTTTATACTGAATACACTCAAGTAAATAAACCACTAAATAAATGAACTTCGAAAATGACTTAATATGACAAAGCATATACACTGATGTATTAATTCATGCACTAATTAAAAATATTACTAAAAAGCACACATAACAGTCAACAGTTTTGAAATAATGTAATGTGAAGCAACTTAGACTGAAGTCTAAGTCAAATAAAACAATAAGTATTACATAAACATGCAGCTGCGATTTCTGCAGATAATTTATGGGATAAATAAATCATACAAAATCTACTCTGTGAAACAACATAAATCTGACAAAGCTAAGTATACAAAAATGGCAATTAAATTGTTTAATTTAGTTGTTCTCATACATGTTGAATATTAACAGCTGACATTTTGATACAAATATTTGTTCACTGCTCTTTCATTAACTTTGGAATTAAATGGCAAGAAAGTTAAATAAACAAAACTGAATCCCAACAACTACATGTAGTTGTCAAGTTTTGTATTCAATCAGAGGGTATTACTACTTAAAAAGGCAGTGTACAGGCTAGTACAGTACATGAGTACAGTACATGAGTACAGTACGAGTACAGTACATGAGTACAGCACACCTTTTTGATAATTACCTGAACAAAATAATGTAATTATTATCAAAAAGCTTACTTGACATTAAGTTGGTAAATGTACCAATCGTCCAAAGTGCTTTCAATGCATATTTCAAGTGATCAATATTGTGCAGATTCCAAGCTATTGATGAGGTTGATTTTTCACAATTATCTCATCAAATTGTGACTCATTTCAGCTGAAACTTTTTTGTGTATTCTTTTTTTTTAAATGTTTTATTTTGTTTCAATATTTGACAAACAAATTTGTTTAAAACAAGCACTTCTGTTAACCTTTTATCTTATAAAAAAAAATAATATAGAAAAAAACATGTGTTTTTTTAAGTGTCAACAAATTCAATAAAATCTAACTAAAGTGATTCATGAGCACACCCATTATTACATAATTTTGTACTTAGTATTTTGTTTAAAAGACCCTTAATAATGTAAAGCACGGAAATAACAATAAAAACAAAATTATTACATATATTTTTGTATATGCTTTGATATGAGATTGAATAAATGGAGTTATATAACTCCACTGGAGAATAAAAATTAAAAAAAAAACAATATCAGATTAAAAAAGTAGGGATTTATTGATGGGGGAGGTCATGGGTCATACTCCCTACTGTCCCACCAATCGTGATTTCATAAAATGTATAATATATATATTCCAAAGACAAAACTTCATAAAATAAAAAATATAAATTAACACTGTTAATTTACCCTTCATTTCATTAGGGCTGTAAGACTGATACATAATTGTACATGGAGTCTAATGTTAACTTTTTGGAGTTGTAATATATACAGAGCACACTTTCTGTATTACTTGTCCATGTATCACAAAATCATCATTTAAATAAAACAAACTTTACTGAAATATTTACATGTTTAATTTACAGTTAGTACTGTAAGTGGAGTTGTTCAATAGGAAACCTTAATATTCTACAACTTCAACTCTTTCTAAATAATGTCTGCATTATATTTGGAGTTCACTGGAGTTCATTGAAGTCTACTGCCTGGAATCCATTGTGTTTTATGCAGTAACATGAATAAAACACCATACGAGTTAACAAATGGTCCTGAACATGTACAACTTTGAGACTTTACAGAATTGTATGAGATTTATTCAATCATATGAAAATATTCAGAATAGCTAACGACTAATTTCTGAAACTTGAAACATCTTAACTGGTCAAATTAAAGGGACAATATTAGTTTTAGATGAATGAACTCAGTGACTGAAAATAATACCCTACTAACACGCTGGCCTAGATAAGCGGGCGTGGTAAGATCATATTACTGTGGCTGCTGCATTGCATTACTATACATCCATTGGCTCATTATGTATGCATTAGCCATGGTAATATGATCTTATCATGCCCTGTTTATATAAGGATATTGTTTTATTTTCAGTCACCGAGTTCACCTAAAATTAGGATACCAATTCCATGCCCTGTGGAAAGTCTGCTGTGACCATGACGATACTGTCCCTTTAATGCTCAACATAATTTACAAACTTTAACCATCTCAGTCATGTATCCTGAAAACATGGTAGGCCTAAAGATCATTATGAGGTGGGTAACCATGTCATAGGTACCAGACTATTTCTGGACAAATTGCCTCTTTATGAGAAAAACTACTGCAATAAAAGTCTAACACGTTATTTAATGTGAATGAATGAATGAATGATAAATGTATAAGAACTGATAAATGCTGCAGATGTACATGTAGGTTTGCGATAACAGGCATAAGAACTTTAGAATGATCATGGTTGTGGTTCAGCAATATGAGGGAACTAGAAGTAATAATCATGAGGAGGAATATTAAGAGGCTCACCAGGGTGGTATGCTGGTGGGGGAGCCATTGGACGACCAAGGTTGTTGTAGCTATCATAGCCATTAATGACATCATCTGTAGAATTACACATAAATATCAATGTATTGTTTTAAAACAACGGGGGGGGGGGTCTGACTGTGGGTCTAATATGATTTTAAAGTTATATATTGAAACCATATTGGGGGGATAATAGTTGCGACAACCTGTACATCAATCCAACATTAGAATCAGCTTGTGCCACAATAGCAGGGTTCAAATATTAATTGGAATAATGGTCAGAGAAATGGAATGATAGTATAGTTAGCTAGGTCTTCAATTTGGATTGTTTTATGTATCAATAAATCTCAATTACCTGGAATATAGTGTGGATTCTGCTGAGGTTGCATCCCTCCTTGCCGTATGCTCTCTACTAAACGGATATTGTCATGACCTACACAAAAGACAAGGAATGAGTCAATGAAACAGTGTCTTTTAAATGGAACAGTAATTTGACACAGACCTCCCAGAGCATTAAATAAAATAATTTACTTCAGAACATATCATTGGCACAAAGCCTGGTCTACCCAATGTTCATCCATCCATTACATTTGTTGCCATTTAGTCTGACATGAAGACCCAATCCAACACATATGTACTTCATATATAGCAATCAAACAAAGTTTCTTCCTTTATATTTAGCGCACACGCACTTTTAAAATATTACAATCAACTCAAAACAACAAAAACAAAATATGCAATGGTACAAATTATGGCATTTGATTTAAATATATTTTATTTTTGGGTTGTTCATCTGTTTAATTTTTAAACCAATCAAGTAAAAAAGGACACTTAAATTTGAACTTAGGACATATCAGATATTATTCCTTCAAATTTTATCTAGGCTTCTAAATGTTGAATTGTGAGTAGGAATTTACCTTCATGTGGTAGCCATAACAATGACAAAACTAATTCTAAACAATCCCACATTATTTACATTTAAAAACAGAGACATCACAGCAAAAGAACATTTCAAGATGCATGGTTCTTGCCCTGGCCTAATTCAATACTAAATCAATTTCTAAATCATATTCAATAAATTTCTAATGTTATTAAATCGCAACTACATATATTTATCAACTTATTTCAAGTTTGAATAAATGTACAAACTATATACTGCTTTCTCAACACAGTGAAAATGAAATAATCTTTTGGTACAGTTTAGGACACTCAGATTCTATTGCATGAATTTATTTGCTTGGAAGCATCAGCTGACCATAGAACATCTACCTTCCTTTGACTTTATATAAGCTTAGATAAAAATGTTAATTAAAATTGAGTTAATCCATTATCTTTCAGGATAACTACTTGTTTGTTTGAATCCTTTGATTTATATAGTACACTTTTGCAATAATTGGTGATATTGAAGTATAATCATTCAAAAACAAATTAAAATTCCCATTAAAAAATTGCAGTTTCATTATGAAATATGTTGCGTGTTTTTGGACGAAAATGTTTGTTTAAATTCTGTAAATGTTCAGATAAATAGATGAGCTATCACTACATGTACTTGAACAAAAATCTACTCATTGCAATGGGCCGAATAAATAAAAAGTAGCATTTGCTTACAAGAAGAAGCACCTAGAAAAAGCAATTGCTTACCAAGCAGAAGCAAAAGCAAAAACAATTGCTTAAAACGTATAAATAACAATTTGCTTTGACTAATAGCTTTTTTCTTTATCTTGCCTAGCAAATGCTTAGGTCAACAACAATAGCGGTATTCATTCCTGAACATTGAATGAAGGAAAGTTCTTGCGATTTATGAATTCATCCCCGAACTGTCCACTTGGCTTATCAATACGTAGATGAGTGCAGTCGATGGCCCCAAGCGTAAAGGGAAAACCGAGCTTATCAGCCCACCGTTGCTTTGTGTCCGTCAGATCAGCATTAGACACAAGAAATTTTATCCATGTTGGGCGTTGGGCAGATATGCGGTCCAAAGTACTTGCAACGTATGTACTTATAGTGGGCTGGGTTATCCCCATCACCTCTGCTACTGAGGTCAGGTAGCCTGGATCTGCTAAATAACGCAAAGATGTCTCCATGCACTCCACTGGTGACAAGCATCCACCACGTGTCTCCTGCCTTTCGGGCAGAAATGTTTGTGCAAGCCACTCAACATTTTCCTTATCAAATCGAAACAATTTTCGATAGGTGCCAGGAGATGTCTCACCACGATTAATCCTGTTCTTATACACCTGATGACCTTCTCTTACATGCATGAACATGGTGCTCATAGTTAAGCATGAAGGCGTGAGTAAAAGATCAAGCTGGTATGGAGGAGCTTGCAAAACTACGAGCAAATGCTTCTGGTTACAAGTAAAAGGTTTTTATTTATATGTTTTCAAGCATTTGCTAATTTGTAAAGCATTTGCTAATTTGTAAAGCATTTGCTTACAAGAAACAAGCTTGTGCTTCTGCTTATAAGCAGAAGCTTTTGCTTATGAGCAATTACTTAGTTTTATTTATAAATATTCAAGAAAAAGCCTAGAAAAAGCAAATGCTACTTTTTGTTTATTCGGCCCAATATGTCTAACCTGCACAGTTTTGACTATTAATGAAACATCAGTATTGGTTATAAATAAAATCCATTGAATCGAGTATTACAATGGAAACAATTTAGTATCTGTGTTTCTACAGTACAGTAATCCGAAGACAATTAAGTCACATAATAATTGCATAATTAGTATCAATTATAATATAACTGAGCACCATAATAAACATAACCAAATTAAACCGAGTTAAGACATTGCTTTGCTTCAGTACTCTACATGAGAAGATAGTACATGTACAAATTTATGAATGCTAAGTCACACACATGCATTGTGACATATTAGTTCACAGTACTGTATAATAAATCAATTCTTTGACACACATCCCAATATGCTATAAGAGCAATGTTCTTTTCAATGTAATTTCATGGACCTATAAATTAGACTGCCAGTAATACACAGTATTAGTCTATCTGTTCATATTTTCTCTGAAATGAAAGCACTTCAGACAGATTGGTACTTTTACCAACTTCAAATCAAGTTTGCACTTTGTTAACAATTTTGTAAATTTGTTATCAAGTAATAACCAATGCTTGAGGAAAGATAAACAAATGATTTCTCAAAATGTTAGAAGCATTGTTTATACAGCAATAATATGCCAAAATTACTTTTTGGTGAGTAGTATTATACATGTAAATTAATGTAGACACTTTATACATGTACGTACATGTATTAACCTTTAAACCAACATTCAGACAATTATTTTGTACAATCTCATTTCAAAGGATTTGTTGTCCTTTCTGAAAGGGAATTATCAATCTTCCACAAAAAAAATTAAAATAAAATAGCAAAAAACAAAGGCGAAACATCTTAAGCATAGCAAATTAAAATTGAGAAAATAACAATGTAAATGTACAAGTATTAAAATGAAAATCTAATGACATTAGAGTGACAGAAAACATGCAGTGACAAAATGATGCTAAATGAATAAATCTCTCAAAACCAACAGTTGTTTTGGAAAGATGGAAAAATGGAAATAACATTGTGATAACTAAGTGGCATGGGTCAAATCATAAACAAAATTGTTAAACAAGTATATTATACCAATACCACACAAACAAGGAAATAACATAATTATGTTCAAATTTGCAACTGAAACAGGAATCAATAAAAGACAAATAAAAATACCAAAACCAAATAAAAAACACTGAGTTTTTAGAAATGAAAATGGCAATAAATGGAACAAAATCAAAATATCAATGTAACATGTAAAAACAATGTAACATGCATTGATTAGTAAAAGAAAATATGAAATATGGTTTACATAAACTGTTTGGTAATTGATCTAACAGTGTTATGGAAACCTCTATGAAAAAAACATGCAAATTAAACACGGGAAATTTCCATTCATCAATGTGTCTTAAGATGTGCGTAAGATGGCAACATGTACTGTATACATATTTCACATCCATGATAGCAGGACCAATCAGATACTAGACATGCATCTCTGCAGAGAACTATTGAACCTCTAATGAACAGCTAATTAGTAACCTCATTTTGAACCTCTGATGGACAGCTAATTAGTAACCTCATTTTGGAGGTTAGGGCCATTCAGACACTAGACATGCATCTCTGTAGAGAACTACTGAACCTCCGATGAACAGCTAATAGGTAACCTCACTTTGGAGGTTAGGGCCATTCAGACATTAGACATGCATCTTTGCAGAGAACTACTGAACGTCCAATGAAGAGCTAATAGGTAACCTCACTTTGGAGGTTAGGGCCATTCAGACATACATCTTTGCAGAGAACTATTGAACCTCTGATGAACAGCTAATTGGTAACCTCACTTTGGTGGTTAGGGCCATTCAGAAAGTAGACATGCATCTTTACAGAGAACTATTGAACCTCAGATGAACAGCTAATTAGTAACCTCATTTTGAACCTCTGACGGAGAGCTAATTGGTAACCTCACTTTGGTGGTTAGGGCTATTCAGACACTAGACATGCATCTCTGCATAGAACTATTGAACCTCCGATGAACAGCTAATTAGTAACCTCATTTTGGAGGTTATCAATATACATGAACTTTCCACAAGAACAATATCTTTCACTGAGCAAAATGTACATTCTATACATTATGCATTCTTCAAACATGTATCAACATATACATGTAGATACCCTGTTACCATGACTATCTTGAGATATCACCATATCAACTCATTGATATTTCCATCACCACTTCACAAAGATATAAACATCGAAATGTTAAGATCAAAAAAGTGTATCCAGGCAATGGATTTATAAATCTATTTCCCTCTTAAATATGTCAATTTTAAGTTATAGAACTTCCTGTCCGCATGTCATAAATAATAAAAACAAACATCTTAAAGAAGCAAAAGTGAAATCAGATATGTGAATATACATTACACAGAAACCTGTTAATAATTATATATATTGCTGCTTTAAAAAAAATGCAATGAGGGAAAAAAGGAAATATTGCCCAAGGCATATTGCATACCTAAAACAAAGATGGACCTCACAGGACAGTATTTATGAAAAATTTCTTTTAGTATGATATTTCAATTATGATATTTCAATTATGATATTTCAATTATGATATTTCAAGGCACCAGTGTTCATTTAAATTTAACACCTGAAAGACTACATGTATATACATATTAAATGAAACTTTTCCACATAAAACATTATATGAAAGACTTGTAGTTTTGTAAAGCAAAACACAATTTTTATTAATTTTACAATTTCATTTTTATGGTGATTTTTTAAAATGGTATAACAAATCATGCAGTGGGGCCATGCCAATGCCAGTGATTAAACTTCAGCAGTGCTTTTCATAACCTATGACAATATTTAATCTCTTTTTAAGATTTAAAGAACTTAATTTATTTTGAATACCTTGACATCCCAAAAATTTTTTTTTTACATGCCTATTGTGTCCATCCTTGTTCTAAGTGGCTGATACATTAAATTATATCTACGGATCCACCCATCACCTGTATGGCTGTCCTCTGACATATCCTCCAAAGCCATCTCCTGGTCAGTTCTCTGCCTAGATGACCCCTTTTTACTTTTCTTGACTTTAGGAAGAGCCTCCTCATCCATGATACGGTAGTACTTAGCTAGCTTAACAGCCAGAAAGATAGAGAAGAGGAGGAAGATCGCACACCAGCCAGTAGTAAACCACAGTGTATTCTATCATCAAGAAAAACAAAAACATTTCATTCTATCATCTCAAGACACTGATGCAGAATTAACTATACTCCCTGCTCACTTGGAAATCTTGGTCACACACCTGTATAAAATGCAAAGTTCAAGCACAACCTAGTAACAATTTTCATGGAAAGGTGTGGTACTATTGATTAATCTGTGCCAAAAAGAGGTATTATGAAAGAAAGAGTAGCTAGGTTTATAACAATTGAAGAAGTGACATTACAATAGATCAGGTAAGTTCTGGAATAATTGCATTGCCTTTTGCAACAAAATTAAACATTGTTATAAAATGTTACTGGTTTGTAGTGATATTGTTTTCTCTACATAATGTGCAGTCTAATATTTGTACAAGTCTTCTCCTCCACTTTATTTGCACTTTAGTTGCACTAAGTAATGGTATTCATTTGAAATTAAACAAAATCAAATGATTTCAACTGTGATTGAAATTCCTTTTTATAAGTGCACTAAAATACTTAAACTGATATTCAAGATCTTTCACAGTTATTTTTTTTCAATCACAAGTACACAACAAGTATTCAAAAAGGTTTGATCTACTAAAAAAGTTAAATATTTTTTTTGGCCCATGTTTTGGGCTTTTTTAATAGCAATTTCTGAAAGTTATTTTTTTCATCAGAACATTTTATTCTATGAAAAGAAAACAAATGCTTTAAAATGTAGTATTTCTCAAAATAATCATGAGAAGCATAGATTAAAGTAAATAAGTACAAAAATTAATTTATTGTGGGTCCTAATATAAAATGTTGGCCCTGTTTTACAATAAAACTAAGATTGTGACAACTATTTTGTGAAATATCTCATTTCAAAGTATTTGTTTTCCTTTCTAAAAGGAAATTATCAATATTGTAATGAAAACAAACAATTCTGGAAATTGCTGGTAAAACACGGATGCATTTCCTGGAAAAGTGGATTTATCTTACAGGAAGAGAACACAAATGTGCTTACCAATGAGTCAAAGATGTAGTAACACATGAAATCAACACCAGCTTCATATGTAACATGCAATGGTAGACACTTTGCCAAGTCATTCTCCAACTGTTACAAAATGAGTAAAATATTCTTGTAAAGTTTTCTTTATAACCACTTTCTAAACAATTGTGTATATTATTAAAACCATGAAGAAAAGACCATTACAATACATACTAAATCGTCACAGAAAAAATAGCATTCATGAACTTCCTACTTTTAATCAATCTCAAACATTGCTATCCAAATCATTAACGATGTTACCATTTACTGTCACCACTGTTCCAGTTATAATCTGAAATAACCATTGGCTGACGGATTTCATTGGCTCAGTTAATAAATTAAGATTTTTAAGCATCATAGGCTAGATGGCTAAATGTAGTTTTCACCACAAATACACTATGGTATTAAGACCCTTTTGCCAGCAAGCCATTGAACCTTTTAACTAAATGAGCTGGTGATGATTTATAAATACTGTTTTGCAACCATGGATAAGAAAAACATGAATTAATAAAAACATCTGAAATTCTTTTGAGGATTCCTGAACAATTTCAAGAACCTTTGAATCCATACCTGCTTATTGACGTGTATCACAAATTGGTCAGCATAACCGAACACACGGTCAACGTATTCAGTTGTAATATTTTGAAGTTTTGTAGTAGTGCTATTTAAGTTCACTTGATCCTCCACATCAGTCAGTTTTGCAACTGTATTTGTGATGCTGTCATCCAAAGTCATGTTCATGGTAGTAAGTATCTCTGCATTGTCTACTATCAATGTCTATGTACAAAAAACAACACAAACAAAAATATGAAGAATGTTAATAAGTTATTGAAAACCTAGTAATGTGCACTAAGACCTACAATCCAACCATTTTTATCAATACTGATGTTTTGACCTTTGAAGTGGTTCTTTAGGAATGTATCCTAAAAAGGTTATTGATGTTTAATGGAAGCAACTACTGCACAAAAAGCCTGCAAATATGTAGACGTTTGAAGGAACACAAAATCTGAACCAGGGTGTGAAAGTAATTAAAGGGACAATATCAGCATGATCAACAGGGCATGGAATCGGAGAGCTAGTTTTAGATTAACTCCGTGACTGGAAATAATACCTTACATGATAAGGTCATTTTACCGTTGCTGCTGCATAAATAAGCCAGTAAATTTCAGTCACTGTGTTGATCTTAAACTAGGACACTGATTCCATGCCCTGTTGAAAGTCTGCTCTGATTGTGACGATACTGCCCCTTTAACTAGATGGCCCAGGGTGAACATCAACTAAATCTCAGGTTGCTTTCCAGTCAATTTGGTTGCCCACACAATTTAGCAAACAACAAACATTGCTGTGGCATATTGGTTTCATCATCCATGAATGATAGGGTCTATCTTGATTTTGATCCAAATAAAAGAAAAACCTATGAGCTACATGAATTTTTTTAAACTGGTAGTTGATTTGACAAAAACAAAATGAGGTAACCCTATGCAACCATCATCAGTTCTCTAGGATGCTCCAGTGAATTTTAGGTTGCCCTGGGCAACTGGGAAACCCTTAAAATTCACACCCAGTGACCAAATGAAAAGACAAAAGTACATTCCTCTGAAATCTAAAAATTAGAGTTTAAAGATATGAGACATAAACCTATTAATAGAAATATTAATTCTTACCTTGTGGGTATTAATATTGTTAACATACTTACCTTGTGGGTATAACATGTTTACATGCTTACCTTGTGGGTATTAATATGTTTACATGCTTACCTTGTGGGTATTAATATGTTTACATGCTTACCTTGTGGGTATTAATATTGTTTACATATTCATCTTGAATCCTCAGAAGCTCACTACTTATGTTCTCAAGTTCCATTTTGATGCCCTGTAATAAATATGTAAGAGCAAACTAACTATTTACACAGCAGAAATACAATATTTAAAAAGGACAAGTATAATACAATTTAAATATTAAACTCCTCAAAAAAAGTAGGAAACTCAAGTTTGACTGACGATTTCTCTCTTGTTACCAACTCATTTTCCTTGCATTTGGTATCATTGGAAAGCCCTGTTATTCCTCTTTACAATGATATGCCATTTGTTATGATTACGCAATTGGGGGATGTGCAGCACAGCTGAATATGGGGGTGGGTGTAAAGTGAAATGTTGCAAAATGCATTGCTATTGTCAAAAGTGTATTGACTCTTGCTGTTAGGAGTTGTTTGGAAGATGGATGTGTCTTGAATGATTGTCTGCTTACTAACCAATATTTAAAGGTTGCAGGCCATAAATGTGCAGGAAAAGTTCAGAAATCCACATGGCCTGTCACAATAAATTGCCTCCGGGATAGCAACTCTGTTGTTAATGTGGTTGAGTTTCAAACAGAGTAAAAGAATTGGTTAGTAAGCAGACAATCATTCAAGACACATCCATCTTCCAAACAACTCCTAACAGCAAGAGTCAATACACTTTTGACAATAGCAATGCATTTTGCAACATTTCACTTTACACCCACCCCCATATTCAGCTGTGCTGCACATCCCCCAATTGCGTAATCATAACAAATGGCACATCATTGTAAAGAGGAATAACAGGGCTTTCCAATGATACCAAATGCAAGGAAAATGAGTTGGTAACAAGAGAGAAATCGTTAGTCAAACTTGAGTTTCCGAACTTTTTTTGAGGAGTTTATATTCCAACTGACCATGCAATTGATATTGCAAAATCTATCAGTCAGTAAATCTTCCATAATTCACAACTTTGCAGTAATTAACTACATGCCACAGAAACTAATTTACATAGTATGTACATCGTATGTACTGTGTACTTCACATTTCATGCCAAACATTTATTTTGGCAACATTATAAGTCCACTTTACCATCACCATCCGAGTCCACTTTACCATCACCATCTGATATTATTTATTCTCATAGATGTACAATATACTTACACTGTTGCTCGGATTCAAACTTGCAGCTGTAACTTGTGCAGCAAATGCTTCTAAGTCTGTAAATGTCACATTACTGCCTGTCAGCTACAAAGCAAATAACATTCAATTAACACTGGTATTGTATGCAGACTTCTTACTGTTCCTTATTATATATCAATATATAAGTATGTTACATGAACATTCTAAGCACCCATGATAATATATCAATATGTAAGTGTGTTACATGAACATTCTAAGCACCCATGATAATATATCAATATGTAAGTATGTTACATGAACATTCTAAGCACCCATGATAATATATCAATATGTAAGTGTGTTACATGAACATTCTAAGCACCCATGATAATATATCAATATGTAAGTGTGTTACATGAACATTCTAAGTACCCATGATAATATATCAATATGTAAGTGTGTTACATGAACATTCTAAGCACCCATGATAATATATCAATATGTAAGTGTGTTACATGAACATTCTAAGCACCCATGATAATATATCAATATGTAAGTATGTTACATGAACATTCTAAGTACCCATGATAATATATCAATATGTAAGTATGTTACATGAACATTCTAAGTACCCATGATAATATATCAATATGTAAGTGTGTTACATGAACATTCTAAGTACCCATGATAATATATCAATATGTAAGTATGTTACATGAACATTCTAAGTACCCATGATAATATATCAATATGTAAGTATGTTACATGAACATTCTAAGTACCCATGATAATATATCAATATGTAAGTATGTTACATGAACATTCTAAGCACCCATGATAATATATCAATATGTAAGTATGTTATATGAACATTCTAAGTACCCATGATAATATATCAATATGTAAGTATGTTATATGAACATTCTAAGTACCCATGATAATATATCAATATGTAAGTATGTTACATGAACATTCTAAGTACCCATGATAATATATCAATATGTAAGTATGTTACATGAACATTCTAAGTACCCATGATAATATATCAATATGTAAGTATGTTACATGAACATTCTAAGCACCCATGATAATATATCAATATGTAAGTATGTTATATGAACATTCTAAGTACCCATGATAATATATCAATATGTAAGTATGTTACATGAACATTCTAAGCACCCATGATAATATATCAATATGTAAGTATGTTATATGAACATTCTAAGCACCCATGATAATATATCAATATGTAAGTGTGTTACATGAACATTCTAAGCACCCATGATAATATATCAATATGTAAGTGTGTTACATGAACATTCTAAGCACCCATGATAATATATCAATATGTAAGTGTGTTACATGAACATTCTAAGCACCCATGATAATATATCAATATGTAAGTGTGTTACATGAACATTCTAAGCACCCATGATAATATATCAATATGTAAGTGTGTTACATGAACATTCTAAGCACCCATGATAATATATCAATATGTAAGTATGTTACATGAACATTCTAAGCACCCATGATAATATATCAATATGTAAGTACATGTATGTTATATGAACATTCTAAGCACCCATGATAATATATCAATATGTAAGTGTGTTACATGAACATTCTAAGCACCCATGATAATATATCAATATGTTAGTATGTTACATGAACATTCTAAGCACCCATGATAATATATCAATATGTAAGTATGTTACATGAACATTCTAAGCACCCATGATAATATATCAATATGTAAGTGTGTTACATGAACATTCTAAGCACCCATGATAATATATCAATATGTAAGTGTGTTACATGAACATTCTAAGCACCCATGATAATATATCAATATATAAGTATGTTACATGAACATTCTAAGCACCCATGATAATATATCAATATGTAAGTACAGTATGTTATATGAACATTCTAAGCACCCATGATAATATATCAATATGTAAGTATGTTACATGAACATTCTAAGTACCCATGATAATATATCAATATGTAAGTATGAAATATGAACATTCTAAGCACCCATGATAATATATCAATATGTAAGTGTGTTACATGAACATTCTAAGCACCCATGATAATATATCAATATGTAAGTGTGTTACATGAACATTCTAAGCACCCATGATAATATATCAATATGTAAGTGTGTTACATGAACATTCTAAGCACCCATGATAATATATCAATATGTAAGTATGTTACATGAACATTCTAAGCACCCATGATAATATATCAATATGTAAGTGTGTTACAAGAACATTCTAAGCACCCATGATAATATATCAATATGTAAGTGTGTTACATGAACATTCTAAGGACCCATGATAATATATCAATATATAAGTATGTTACATGAACATTCTAAGGACCCATGATAATATATCAATATATAAGTATGTTACATGAACATTCTAAGCACCCATGATAATATATCAATATGTAAGTACAGTATGTTATATGAACATTCTAAGCACCCATGATAATATATCAATATATAAGTATGTTACATGAACATTCTAAGCACCCATGATAATATATCAATATGTAAGTGTGTTACATGAACATTCTAAGCACCCATGATAATATATCAATATGTAAGTACAGTATGTTATATGAACATTCTAAGCACCCATGATAATATATCAATATATAAGTATGTTACATGAACATTCTAAGCACCCATGATAATATATCAATATGTAAGTATGTTATATGAACATTCTAAGCACCCATGATAATATATCAATATGTAAGTATGTTACATGAACATTCTAAGCACCCATGATAATATGTATATCAATATATAAGTATGTTACATGAACATTCTAAGCACCCATGATAATATGTATATCAATATATAAGTATGTTACATGAACATTCTAAGCACCCATGATAATATGTATATCAATATATAAGTATGTTACATGAACATTCTAAGCACCCATGATAATATTCAGTGCATAGCACTGATGATGCAATCTTCTGGGAGTATATATCTTTGTATGGTTGCACAATTTTTACTTTTTTTCCCAGTTATTGTTTTGTATCCTTGCACCCACATTTACAATTCTTCTTATTGAATAAATACATGTAGTATAAATGCAAAACAAATAGTTGCTAGCAGCCTCATGTTTCGACACTTACAAAAGCCTCTCATCTTGTTTTCTATAGTATTTATATAGTTGCCTTACACAAACATGTACAATATTAAATAAATTATTATCGTTTCGGTTTGCGGTAACACCATGTGTTTATCTCAACTAACGTGAAGCTGAGGTACAGGTTCTGAAAAGAACCGTATCATACAACTCGTATCTCAACCTTCGTTAAGTGAGAAAGGTTCAAGGGAGAACCAATTTCGGGCAACCTTTCGTTTTCTCTACTGTCGCTAAGTGAGAAATATGGTTCAGGGAAAACCATGGGGACTTCACGGGTTAATATGGTTCAGGGAGAACCATGGGGACTTCACGGGTTATTCTCAACGTTTCGATTAGCCTGCTCTAATCTTCTTCAGGAGAATGAAGAGGTTTGCCGATGCAACTCCTTAAGTAGTATTTGCTGGGATTATGTGTAGAATGGGAAGTGTTCCGATTGGTGCTACTGTTGTGTGATGTGTTGTGATTGGTTGCCACCGTGGCATTGTTCTTGCCATATTTCTCACTTAGCGACAGTAGAGAAAAACGAGTTGCCCGAAATTGGTTCTCCCTTGAACCTTTCTCACTTAACGAAGGTTGAGATACGAGTTGTACGATACGGTTCTTTTCAGAACCTGTACCTCAGCTTCACGTTAGTTGAGATAAACACATGGTGTTACCGCAAACCGAAACGATATCGATATTCCACCATGCAAAGCCTCAAAACTTATAAATAAATTATTGTAGAAAAAATGATTTCAAAAAGCAAAATAAATATTACTGGCCTTACGTTTCTCTTTAAGAAAGAACCTACTAGGTTCGAAACGTAAAGCCAATAACATTTATTTTGCATTTATACTACAGGTCCTTTGGGTTGGTAAGCAGTTTGCAACAGCTAATTCTCTATATATTTCAAAAGTAATCAATATCAAACATCTGTTCCAAGACTTAATCTCACTTTATTTTAGATATATAGAGTTGCCTTCAATTTCACTTACCAGTAACTGAAGAGAAGTTAGATTTACACTTCCCAGGTTAATGTTATTAACAGCATCAGTCAGCTGGGTATTTAAATCAGATGAAACTAGATCTAGTGGTGGCATTTTAATCGACTCCTCAAGCGAATTCCCAGAATCATTTTTAACTTGATCCAGTTGCTACAAACAAATCAAATAATTCACAGAGAACACAGGTTGAAAGGATTGTTTAAGATGAAATGAGGTTCATCACAAACAAATAAACACTTAATCATCCACTTTGGGGACAAGGGAAGCCACACATTCCCAGTAGTGGAAGACCGTATCTTTAGTGTTTGGTAACAAAATCAGGTACAAATAAAAATATGCTGAAATCATCAGTTTAAACTTATTGGGATTCAATTACATTATTTTACACTGGTTTTTCTTTGACAAAACACAAGATATCAATAATCACTGATGTGGAATTGTTTGTGTACAATCAGGATGAACAATTATACTATCATTACCTTCTGTAATTCTTCCAGAGAAAATATTCTGGACAACTGCAAGGCTGAGTAGAGAGATGCATTATTCTTGCATTGTGTTAAGATTGAGGATACTGTAAGATTGACTGAAGAATTTTGGAACAGTAAATCACCCAAGAAATAGCCTTTACCAGTACCTAGTGCATCTTCCTGATCAATGGTCTGTGAAAGAATTAGAAAATATTCATTCAACAAAATTCAACAAAATAGTCAAAATAGGAATAAGACTAAGTACAAGAGTAAAGTGAACAAGGAATATCTCATTTAAGTGTTGACAAATTGGAACAATACTACATTTCTATTAATCTGGTACACATAGGCAAATATCCTTATCTTAATAACTAAGCATGAATATGAAAAACTGACAAAAATTGCAGAGACTTATCACCAAACCTTTTCAAAGAGTTGAAATGATGATAAAGGCTGACAAGTTAATGTTGCTGTTCCTGATCCAACAAATAACGCCATGCATATCAGTATCAGAATAGGTCCAAACAGCAGAGAGAAAAATACACCCCTGTAAACAAATGTCATATTAAAATTAATAATACCAGGTAAATTATCATCAAATCAATTAACGGTTATTCTAGAAGCACTACTTTAAGCTTTGATGGAAAACATGAATATTTTACATTCTCTACAAACTATGGTTGAGATTGAACAACAATAACTACTTTGTATTGTATTTTTGTTGTAACTAAGCAATTGAAGTACCTCTTCGTCTTTTGTCTATAGGGTTACATATGATGTAACATACACAAAGGGCACCCTAGGCTCACCCTTGCCCTGTCATTGGTTCACGTACACTCACCCTTGCCCTGTCATTGATTCACGTACACACGCCATGCATACACAAAGTATATTCCCATTGTTTGAACTTAAAAATGGCAGCGAATGCAAGCTCTCTATTGCTGATGAATCAATAATATTTCCATTGATTTGTTAAAAAATAAATTACTTTATTTTGTTGAAATAGTAGATTGCAATTGCTGGTAGGCAGTTCAATAAACAAAATGGTAAAAAATAGTGTGATCTAGGACACAATCAACCTCAACCCCAGGGCTAATGAGAAATATTTCTTTATCACAATGCTCTCTTGCCCTGGAACTGGAAAATAGACCTTTCCCATGGAATATGGTAATTACATTTGCGCATGCGTACAGACACCACTGGTTGGCAAACGCCATAGAGTTGTGCAGTATAAAAATGCACAAGCACGTGTGCGTCAAGCCAACATTATCCCCATGCAAAAAAGGTGCAACGTTCCCTCGTTTTGCCCACCAATAGTATCAATGCGCACGCGCGATGTGTAATTAGCATATTTCATGGGAAAGGTCTATTACTACATGTACATCTACAAAACTCTTGGATATTTAAATTATGTGCATTGTAGGCAATGTGTTTTCAGTTATAGACTGTAGTAAGGAATCTGGGACTAGGTTATCTAACTTTCAATCCCCATGGCATGCAGATAAAATCTATCATCCAAATGCACTTTTTTATTATCTCTTATATTCAAACTTTTAAAATTTTCAGTTTTTAAAAATATTTATTTTGTAGCAACCAATGATCAATGCAGAAATCACTGTTCCCACCAGGGTTTGTAGTGAAAATGAATTGAATCCTTGGGAAAAGTATGGACACAATACTATACACTGTAGTATTAAAATAGTAAAGCATACTTACGCTATAAGAACATTACCACCAGCATTTGACATACGAGTTCTTTCAGTAGGTGACACATCCTTGTAGGAAAGGGTTCCCATGACAATTCCAATAATGTTAAATAAAACAATCAAAAGTGTCAGGCAAGTAACTCCAATCAAACCATAATATCTATGTATAAAACAAACAGAAAGAATATTAAGAAATACATTTAAAACTATAAGAATAACTACAAACCAGTTATGAATAAATGGGACTTTTGTCGCTTTAGTTTAAAAATAAAATGTCCAAACAAATTTTATTGACAACAAATACATTTATGTACATATAAATAATACAAATGCGGATTATAATTACCCATATTGAATATATCCATCAGCTATCTTGAACCATTCTATGAGGGTTTTTTTAATGTCAACTAGTGTGCCATTTAGCTGTTGGGGGAAAAATTTAAAACTAGCATTATTACAAAATACGCCTCAAAATAAATAAGTACACTGTAAACTATGATATTAAATAACTTCTGTAACCATATTAATTATCATATATTTGATTATAATTGGATTCAAAAGGTGTATAAGATACAAGTCATTGGACAAATTGGAGTTTAAGTACAATTGAACAGTATCAAACAGTTTCACTTTGTATTTATACTTTTATTTATGCATTTTTTACCATACAATGAGTGCATTTACAATTTAAGATGAATTCTTACCTGTTTTACAGTATCTGAAACACTGTCAAAACTATTCACTACCATCTCACTTATTGTATCCAAGGAAGTGCTGACTTCTTCTACTACAGGCTGTGCAGATTCATCAATCGTCGTAGAAATATTACTCAGACTATTGTGAAACTGTAAGAGTAACGTGAAACATTAAAATGGTAAAGAACATATAAAATATAATAACATTTTAATAAATTTCAAAGGTTATTACCTATATTACATATTACATTATACCAACAACATGTGATGTGAATAAATGATAATAAATGAACAACATTAAACATGATAATGTGCTGCATGTGATGTGAACTAATTAGGAGTCTGGTCATTATTTGTACATTGTGCTATTAAAACTACTAGTCATGCAGTGTTAGCACCATGAGGTATCAAGTAGGCCTGGACGAATAGTGAAATTTACTATTTGATTAATCGCGCGGCAACATTTTGCGAATATTCGACTATTCGCGAATAGTTGGCAAAATTTTTCACGCGGTTTATAAGTACGAAAACATGTGCTTTGAAAGTAATTTATGGCCTACTTGTAAGCATCAGACAATAGACAAATACATACATGTACATTGAGTTCTTGAATGCCTGTTGTTGTTTCCTCTTTATTCCTTGCAAAATTGTACTCGAAATAATAGAATTTGTAAGTGAAAATCAAATGGTCGTCACGTTATATAAGTTTATTGCTTTGGCAGCGTGGGAAACTTCCAGCACAATTAGCACATGCTAATTCACGCACATGGTTATGTTCATCCCATATCGACAGAGGAAAGTCCACCTAATCGTAATAAAATGAACGCGATCAAGTTGTATTCAAGTCATCATTAAGAGTAATGCCAGTATGTTAACGGTCACCCCTATTATTTCAAATCAATCAGTCCTTCAGACGAAACAAAAAAAAAATCACCAATGTAAGCAGTGTTTATGCTCATGTAGGGGCAACTCTTTAGATGTTATTCGTTGTTCAAAAAATACAAAGCTTCCACGGTGTGCCCCGCACTATGCTTAAAAAGCTTTCGAATCACGTGGTGCCCATGCCTCTGAACCGATTTTGTACTGTACAATTGTACATGTATTTTTTGAGTTGCATGCTTTGAGCTGCAGACTGTGTGTGCATTGTGTACAAGGTTGTAATTCAGGATCCCAGTATCACATGCCCATTTCCACGTGTCGTAATTGGATAGATTTGCATAGTTGCTATTTTATTATTTTTCTCATTGGCTGTTCGATCATGAATATGTTCATTATGTTGCACATTCATGATTTTGGGGGTCAAAGTTTCACTATGGATTAAAATATAATACTATTCGCGAATACTACAAAGCTTAGCAATACCAGCAGTGCCTAGACAAAACGGTATAATTGGACCGCAAGTTACGCATTGCAAAGGCAATACATTATTACTCATAATTAATCGTGAATGGTCATTATTCGCGAATAGTTGCAGGTATTCGTGCCAGCCCGATTAATCGAATAGTTCAAAATTCGCAAATACAAGTACGATTAGCAACAACTATTTGCGAATATTCAAATAAACGAACTATTCACCCAGGTCTAGTATCAAGGGGTATTTTTCGTCTATAAATACAGCTTATTAATGAACCAATATGAAATGCACATACAGTAAATACAAATCTCTCATCACCAAATGATCTCCTCATATACTTCTTATATGAAGTTCATATTTGAATTCCTGCTAGAATGGGTACTCACTTTATTGTAGAGTTCTTCGGCAAGTACTTTGGCATTGAAGGCTGCCATCAACTGATCATCAACAGGAGAAATCTGTAAAACATTGTGTACAAATCATGATCAATAATTATTCATTGCAAATACTAGCTTTCATGTACATGTAGTAAAGTCAATATAAAAACATGTTATTCCATAAGAAGAACAAGGAAATGACAAAATTATACATGTACATGTAGATTAAAGTTATATATAACCTGTAATCAACATCTAACATCTAAAAAACATGATTAAATAATCAATATTGAATGTTTAAATAGATTAACCCTCCTATGGTTTGACCTTTCAAAACCTTTCAAAATCTGCTTACTGGCCAAATGGCTATCAATAATGTATGAACCCTTTAAAACCCTCCAGAATTTGTTGCTACTGAACAACCACACCTTTCAAAACCCTTTGAAAGGTATTGAAACATTTCAACACCAGTTTGTTCAGAGAGTTGTTTCACCTTTCAAAACCTTTCATAGGTCCCTTTTGTCAGACAGTTTTCTCACCTTTCAAAACCCTTCAGTACAGCAAACTTGAAAGGTTTTGAAAGGTCTGACAATTCTATGGCAACTGCACTGTACATAGGAGGGTTAAATGCAAAATAATGGTTATTGGCCTTACATTTCGAACCAAGCAGGTTCTTTCTCAAAGGCAAAATTTTGGTAAGTAGGTTGGTAAGCAGTTTGCAACAGCTAATTCTCTATTTTTATAGATTAAGTTTAATATTGGGACAAAGAAGTCAAAGAAAAACATAGTAAGTACAGACACATACAATGTACATACACACTAAAACATACAGTTCTAAATGTAGCTTAGAATTTTCATTCATTACCGAACTATAGTCTGCAACCCCAGATAGGCTGGTAGAGTCTGGACATCCAGTACAGGAGAGTACATCATACGTTTGCTTCACTTCTTCTAGTAAACTCCCAACTAGCTGTGTTCCATCAATCACTTGACTACGGGATGAATTGATGTTATCTAAAGCCACATAAGTATCATTAAGATCTGTAAATAAAAGATAGCAAAAACAAATATGACTTACAGGGAAGGTACATCATTGGTAATGTTGGCAAAACTGCTTCTATGAGTATGTATACTCTCTTTGAATCAAGATATACATTGAAGGGAAGGTACATCATTGGTAATATTGGCCAAACTGCTTCTATGAGTATGCTTACTCTCTTTGAATCAAGATATACATTGGAGGGAAGGTACAGCATTGGTAATGTTGGCCAAACTGCTTCTATGAGTATGCTTACTCTCTTTGAATCAAGATATACATTGAAGGGAAGGTACATCATTGGTAATATTGGCCAAACTGCTTCTATGAGTATGCTTACTCTCTTTGAATCAAGATATACATTGAAGGGAAGGTACAACATTGGTAATGTTGGCCAAACTGCTTCTATGAGTATGCATACTCTCTCTGAATCAAGATATACATTGAAGGGAAGGTACAACATTGGCAATGTTGGCCAAACTGCTTCTATGAGTATGCTTACTCTCTTTGAATCAAGATATACATTGAAGGGAAGGTACATCATTGGTAATGTTGGCCAAACTGCTTCTATGAGTATGCTTACTCTCTTTGAATCAAGATATACATTGAAGGGAAGGTACAGCATTGGTAATGTTGGCCAAACTGCTTCTACGATGTCTTACTCTCTTTGAATCAAGATATACATTGAAGGAAGGTACAACATTGGTAATGTTGGCAAAACTGCTTCTGGTATGCTTACTCTCTTTGAATCAAGATAGACATTGAAGGAAGGTACAACATTGGTAATGTTGGCAAAACTGCTTCTACGAGTATGCTTACTCTCTTTGAATCAAGATAGACATTGAAGGAAGGTACAGCATTGGTAATGTTGGCAAAACTGCTTCTCTGAGTATGCTTACTCTCTTTGAATCAAGATATACATTGAAGGAAGGTACAGCATTGGTAATGTTGGCCAAACTGCTTCTACGAGTATGCTTACTCTCTTTGAATCAAGATATACATTGAAGGTAAGGTACAGCATTGGTAATGTTGGCCAAACTGCTTCTACGAGTATGCTTACTCTCTTTGAATCAAGATATACATTGAAGGAAGGTACAGCATTGGTAATGTTGGCAAAACTGCTTCTCTGTATGCTTACTCTCTTTGAATCAAGATATACATTGAAGGGAAGGTACAGCATTGGTAATGTTGGCAAAACTGCTTCTACGAGTATGCTTACTCTCTTTGAATCAAGATATACATTGAAGGGAAGGTACAGCATTGGTAATGTTGGCAAAACTGCTTCTACGAGTATGCTTACTGTTTTTATTGAGATCAAAACAAGCAACCTGTGAAAGTTTCAGCTTATTATGTTGTGTTGTTAACAAGAAAATAGTGAAAATAAATTAAGATTTTTGGTTTTCATTCTAATGTGGAATGTAGGAAAGAGAACTCTTTCATAAATTCGAACTGGAAGTTATTTCACTTTTCTTTAAAAAGTGACAACATCTCAGACAAAATGACTTTTAGGGAAATTAAGTACTATCATCAGATTTACACAATGTAATTTTGATATTGCATTTCAACCATATTTTTCAAAATGTTTATTTGTCAATGCTAAACAGATCAATGTAAATGGTTCCATTTTTTATCTGAAATCATACCATTCCAATTTCAAAATTGACTGATTCTACAACTAGAGAATACTTCAACTTCAGGTATTATACAAATCTACTCTTAAGTTGCTTAAGCTGTTGTCATTAGTTGTAGAATTTCCACAAATTATGATATTTTACCGGAGGTGAGGTTTTTAAATGAATCCATTGCATATTGTAGACCTGCATCAACCTTTAGATATTCAATCAAAGGATCAGCTATCTCATTGCCAACATCTGAAAGAAAAAAAACTTAATTGATTGGTTTTGAATAGCAAAGGGGTAACTACATGTATACTAATCATAATGTCCCTACAGCACTATAGAAGGTTCAATGGTTCTGATTCACTGATAGACCCTGCCATGGACAGTACATTTAAATAGCACAATTCGTCTAGTAAAAACAATAATAAATGGAGACATTTTAGGGAACTTAATCTGGAGATCATTCAAAGGCACAGTCAGATCTAAAGCAATGGTAGGTTATTCTTTGGTAAATGTTATGTGACTTTATACAAACCCCTGAACTTTATTTAATTTTATTTTAATTTATATTTTGGGATACGGAACACTTTCAGGTAAATTGTCTTATTTACAATTTTGACCAATATGCAGGTATCTAAACGTAATGTTTTAGACATAACTGAAATGTTTTCAGAAATTTGTATGCATCTTTCCAGCTTTGTCCATGTACATCTCATCCTATGGAACAATGTGGGACCAATAAAGAGGAGATGTCAACATAATAATTATCATTTGTTTAATTTTTTTTTAATTTTAAAGTATTTAAAAGTAATATGCTTTCCTTCCTACTAGGATAAAAACTAGATCCATAGGTATCAGTCACACTGGCAGATTGATGAAGATAAGTAGATTAATAAACAACTGGTTTATTAAAAACCCTGACATTAACCTAACAATTGGAAGGCCTCTAGATAAAACACTTTCACAAAAAAATACCAATATATGAATTACTGGTATACTTTATACTGATAAAGTTCTCATTTATTTATTTCTTGAAATTTCCAAATTAATTTGTGCACGCTGTTGTTAACATCTTGCATTTATGTACATGTACATACAAATGTATGTATGTTAGTAAAAGTACATTTTTGCAAAATTTGTATGATATTTTTAAAGATTACGATAAATACAAAGTACATGTTTACTTACTGTTTATGTTGTCTCTAATGAGACAATCGACTTGGACATATTCTTCCTTTGTAATGTACTCAATTTGCTGTAAAAAAAAATTAAAAGTATGTTGTCTACTGAACAACTAAATGTCCCTTTGTACATTAACATGTTTGAATAAACTGTATTGATACATGTATACATTCATGTAGAATATCAACATCGCTAAATATTCTATGACTTATATTGTACAGTAGGCTATTTATTTCTTATTTAACCTGGAGAGACGTCTCAGTGAAACACTGTTTTTCAAAGGTGCCCAGGGGAGACAATACCAACATTACCATAAATGTATAAAACAAAATTTTGGGCTATGAAATAAATTTTTTTTAAACTTGAACATTGCCCAAGACAAATAGGCAGATCTCATTTCAAATATTGACAAATATGTACAAACAATAAAATGCATGATCAACAAATGGACCAAAGGCTTTTAAATTTTAAGATTTTTGATTTACAACATATGTGACGGTACAAAATTGTACATTTTGTGTTGACTTTAAAAAAATAAAATTTACAAGAATACACAGACGTGACCTTGTTATGACTGTACCCATCAGACATACATGTACATAAATGTATTTTATATGTACTTGTACACTAAGGTCACCATTTTAACATCCTGCCCTTTTCCCCCCAACAATTAAAAAACCTGAGGTCATTTTCCTCAAGGTAAATTTAATTTCTTGTACCTCATCTGTGGCCTTAACTCAATGGATAGTGGATGTTAAACGCAGTTATACATGTACAGATTACAAATCTTTGAATAAAGAACCATTATGAAATAATTAGAGATAACTTTATTGAATGTGACAGAATGTGATGTGAAAATAACACTTTCTATCACGACTGTGAAGTGTAAATAAACAATTATAAACAAACTGCAGTCTTGAGTCACCATGTATAATGACTCGGACTCAACTCTTTGGACTACATTGTAACTTGCACAATGACTCAGAGATTTGCAAGGTTTGTGACTCACATTTAACAAGAGGCAAAATGGCCCGGTGAATATTAATCATTTTTCAACCTAGCAAAGATTACTCAATGTGAACAAATTCCCTAAAAAGTTTTTAAGAACGTCTTAATAATTGATAATTCAGGGAACGATTTCATTTGAAATTTTGCATAGCAAAACTGCGATGCCAAAAAAAAAATTTGCATAATCATAATTTTGGAAAACAATCTGTGAATATTGTATAGAAAATTTAAAATATTAAAAATTATTATGCACAGGTTCAGGTGTTGCTTTTCAAGGCTTTTGACCTCATCATATATATGCCCAGATTTTACCAGAAATAATTATCTTTAGTGTCCGAAAATAGGGCCACAAGTGGTAACAAAATAATGGCCAAACAACTTCAAGAGTATCTTTCTTCCAGGCCAAGTTTTTCCTTATTTTAGCAGAAATGCCATCATTCACGAAAGTTATATGTAGTCCTCTGTCCATTTTTCTTTCTTTATACTGTAATACCAATCACTGAAACATGCAATATACTCGCGGAAAGTATTTACTGACTGTAACGTGTTCGGGTGCTTTTCAAAGTGAATTTCAAGTGTGGTATGACTAAGCTTGATTTCAATTATTAAAATTGCAAATCAAGGTATACATGTACATGAGTGGCTCATTGTGGTGCAGATGTATACTTTTGTTAAGTATACCAATAGATCAATCTAGATTGATTCTGTATGTTCTCTTACCTGTAGGGTACCAGTGGTGAATGTCTGTACATCCACGATGATGTCTTGTGAGGCTGCATTAGATTCTTTATAAGTGTACTGAATAAAGTCATTGGAAAAGTTGGTGTAGGCCATACCAGCACTGTAGACATGTAAAACAGAAAAATAATGTAAAAACAAAAAATGTATACACGTACATCAAATGAATAAAATTCATCAATGTTAAAAAGAACAATTTGAGGTTTTGGTAAAAAAGTAAAATGTATGTTGAAAATATCCCCAGCAGTAACAGTGCGTATGTGTTAAAAAAAAATTGTAGGCCTGTATTAATTTTTTTTAAATCTGCACTATGTTTTCTAAATCCATATTGCAGTGGATTTTCTGTACTAAATACAGACAATCAGTCTGCATCATACATGTACCATTTATTGGTGATAGCAAACAATTACCTACATGTAGGGCCTACACAGTCTGTAGCAAACAATTACCTAGGGCCTACATGGTCTGTAGCAAACAATTACCTAGGGCCTACATGGTCTGTAGCAAACAATTACCTAGGGCCAACACGGTCTGTAGCAAACATTTACCTAGGGCCTACACAGTCTGTAGCAAACATTTACCTAGGGCCTACATGGTCTGTAGCAAACATTTACCTAGGGCCTACACGGTCTGTAGCAAACATTTACCTAGGGCCAACACGGTCTGTAGCAAACATTTACCTAGGGCCTACACGGTCTGCAGCAAACATTTACCTAGGGCCTACACGGTCTGTAGCAAACATTTACCTAGGGCGTACACGGTCTGTAGCAAACATCTACGTAGGGCCTACATGGTCTGCAGCAAACATTTACCTTGGGCCTACATGGTCTGCAGCAAACATTTACCTTGGGCCTACATGGTCTGCAGCAAACATTTACCTAGGGCCTACATGGTCTGCAGCAAACATCTACCTAGGGCCTACATGGTCTGCAGCAAACATTTACCTAGGGCCTACATGTACATGGTCTGCAGCAAACATCTACCTTGGGCCTACATAGTCTGCAGCAAACATTTACCTAGGGCCTACATGGTCTGCAGCAAACATCTACCTAGGGCCTACATCAAACATCTACCTAGGGCCTACATGGTCTGCAGCAAACATTTACCTAGGGCCTACATGGTCTGCAGCAAACATTTACGTAGGGCCTACATGGTCTGTAGCAAACATTTACCTAGGGCCTACATGGTCTGTAGCAAACATTTACGTAGGGCCTACATGGTCTGCAGCAAACATCTACGTAGTGCCTACATGGTCTGTATACACATTTTAAATGGAAAATGCCAAGCCTACCAGCTACATACACGTACATCTACATGTAGTTACATTGTATCTGTAGGATCTCTAGCCCAAATAATGGACTCTGTCTATGTATACACTGAAACTGAGTCCAATAAACAGTAGGTCAATCGCTGCACAGAAAATCTTCCAAATTTTCTAAATTGTTTAAATCTTACCTATGTGGGGAGGCTGAAACTCACTACTAGAATTCCATAGCAAACTACATGTACGATGACAGGCGCTCATTTTATTAAAAGAAATCCAGATCTAACATTAGTGAAATTCTAGAGTTTCGATGGTTGTGTGTCATTCCATAGTCCATTTAGCATACACGCATGTACAAGGTAACGACAAAATGACAGTGTATGTGTGGTTCACGTAAAAAAAACGCAGCAGGTTGTGTGTGCTCGTCATGCTCATAATGTACGCCAAGATGCACCCTTGCTGATTGGTGTATGTTTTGTCATTACGGTCAAGTGACAAACAGCTATCAAATCTAAAGCAATTCTTTAATGTTAAATCTTGGGATTATTTCATTAAAAACACTTAGTGAAAATGATATTTTGATATTCAAACCTCATTGAAATACATTGTATTTGATCATGGGATTCAACTTCCGAGTTTCAGCAGCTTCACCCAGGTAAAAATTAAGCAATTTATGAAAATATTTGTTTTTATTAGCAAATGTTTTTTTTATATATTTTTTTTTAAATCCTGGAAGTTACCGTAGTACACGAAGGTGAAAGTTCAACCAGGGCCTAATTTTATAGAGCCACTTTGCAGCCGATTTTTTGCTTACTGTACATTTTGCTTACTGTACGTTTCATAGCACTGCTAACCGTTAAGTACAGAGAAAGGCACGCTAACTTGCTGGCTGTTATTGCTAGCAAATTTGTGACACAAATAAGTGAATGCAAATCCATGGTAAACGCGCATACACTGCTGTGAATTTTCTTGCTAACCTGTGAAAACCGCTTATGTTTAAGCAAATTTTTTGAGCACTATAGTTAGCACAAAAAATTGCTTACCGCTAAGCAGCGCTATGGAATTGGGCCCTGGGCTATAGGATTTCTAGCTACATGTACATACATGTATGTACACACTGTACCAGTAATACAAGACCTTCATCATGAACTACAATGTAATTCAACTTATGACAGCTGCCTTAAGCTCAATCAACCAGAGCCCGGCACTAATGGCAACTTGCAGTGTAATTTTGACTCATCATTATGGCATAGATTAGATGGATGATCATGAGGGCTTCATGTATCTAACTGTATCTGATTGAGCAATGATTATTGTTTGAATGCAATGGCGTAGCCAGGACTTTTTCAGTGGGGGGGGGGGGGGCATTGCTTTTCAGTGGGGGGCCCAGGGGATATGGGTTTTTTCCCTTTTCTTTTTTTGGGGCACTATCAGGATTTTTCGTGGGGGCACCTGGGGCACTGGAAATTTGTGGGGGGCTGGAAATTTGTGGGGGGGGACTGGAAATTTGTGGGGGAGCACTGGAAATTTGTGGGGGGGGACTGGAAATTTGTGGGGGGAGCACTGGAAATTTGTGGGGGAGCACTGGAAATTTGTGGGGGCCCCCAGGCCCCCCCCCCCTATGGCTACGCCGCTGTTTGAATGTGACGGCTGCGTGACTTCTAAAACTCTGAGCTGAAAAGGTGGCAGCATACAATGTCTGTGCACAAACTATTGAAAATGGGTTTTTGTTTTGTCTTTGATAGGCACCAATTAGATATTCCTCATTACTCTTTATTTTGATTCATAACTACATGTACATGTATCCAACTGTACATGTAGTTGCATTCTGACAGCTAGGAACTACATGTACATATACAAAGTTAGCATTAACTCTATATAATATTAACACATACACTGTACATGTCTACATTTACAGGGGATCCTGATGAATGAATGACTCATGTACATTGACTCTGCTATACATAACACAATTCAATTCCGTTGATAATTTACACAGGCCAAATGTATCCTTTAGATAACCAGACAGTTTTGTATCACATTCTGTGATTCATACATTAGGGACATCACCATTTTGTTTCTGTCACGCAATCTAATCCATAAGATTCATTGATATATGCATGCCGCCTCTCTTGATACTTCTGAAAGTTATCAAAGGGTACACGTCGCATATATTTTCATCTTTTGATAATCTCAAAAGGAATTATCAAAATTACATAAAACTTGCTTTAAATTAAGTTCATAATGGTATCAAACATCCTTTTAAATCTTTCAGTTTGAGATGCTATCATTTGAGTAAAATTATTTCCAAATTATTTTCAAACCCTATGCAATTATCTGTATGTATGTGAAAACATGTAGTTCCACTTGATGTAGTGAAATATTGAAACATTCAATGCTTTCTATTTCACTTATTATTTCACAAATTATAAGAGCTTAGATTTGGAATTGCTCTAAACATTAACAGCACCATAATAGTTATGTTTATCATGATATTACTTTATTCTTGTTGTACATGTATGCGCCTTTTTCAAAAATGCAATTTTGTCAGCAAATACATATTTAGGATTCAGAGAAGCATTCCCACTTGCTCTCACATAAGATGTCCTGAAAGGATAAACCATACATGTATACATGTACATGTACAACAGTCACTTTGGACTGGTCTTGATGTCAAGGATATTTGTTGTTGGTACTAAATATAGATATGACACAATCTTGATATGCATCTTCACTTTACTGAAGCTACAGGAGGGACTAGTTTCCTTCAATGGGCAATTTGCCAACGATGTAAACCAAACATTGGACAAGTTTGAGTGATGATGATAAGTGATTGACAAAATGTTCATTAACCCTACTTCACATGGAGGCCACTCTGATCCACTAAATATCCGATTACATACTCAACACACACTGAAGGCCATTACAAACCAGTCTTTAGTGGTTTTGTATAGGTGTGTTTACAGTCAAAATACATGGTCAGGTTTACAGCTGGTTGTATGTGGTTGTTTGAACATATTAGTATTGGCCTGCAATGTACATGTATTAACCCTCCTACACATGGAGGCCATTCCGATCCACTAAATTCTGTTCTTGAGCAATCTTCAGTACATAAATGTACAAGCCTGCTGTCCTTTCCAAGTAATCTTACAAAATCAACTGTGTGCCACCCAAGGCCACTGTAAATGTTTGAACATATTAGTATGGTCTGCAATGTATCGATGGGAGACCACTTTACCCTGCAATCTTAGTGGTTTGACAGTGCACAGAAGGGTAACCATAGGGGGCGACTGGCAACAGCTAATGGCTTGGAGTAGCCTGAATGGGTTGTTTCAAAAATTGCACTGATTGTAGGAGGGTTAATGGAGACCACATTACCCTGCAATCTCAGTGGTGTGACAGTGCACAGAAGGGTAACCATATGAGACCACTGGCAACAACTGTGTCACATCTCGACCCAGTTTGAGTGATTTAAAAGTCTTTTAGTGTATTTTCTTTCAAGGGCCACGATTGCATAATAATAATAGTTTGTTACAACGGAGCATTTATCTGTTCTTTTACTTTACAATTGTACTTTTGTATGGGGAGTCTTTTTGGTAAGCAGTGCCATGCTTGAACGAGCAGCCAGTCTATTGTAAGCCAGCCAGTCTATTGTAAAAAAAAAAGCAGGAGTGTGTGTGGAAGGTTTGTCAGTATGCCAGATAGTGGTTGTGTTGTGTACATGGTCTTTGGTACATGAGTGTCGATCCTTCTCCCCACCGATGCCCAGGCCACCAGCATAGATAGTACAGATCTATATAAGCTTGGCTCTGAGGGGCACAGAATGGAACTTGACCAAAATTCAGTCAATCAAGGCCCTTGTGCAACCGTTTTCTTGACTGCCTTTTCCAAAGACTGCCTTAAGTAAGACTAATTGCGGTGACACCATGTGGAATCTCAATTGAGTAGTAATTAGTTCTGAAAAGAACTGGTGGTACAACTCGACGTTTCGATCAGTATGCTCTGATCGTCCTCAGGAGAATGCCGGACTCTGGAAAATGCTGCTGCTTAAGTAGACTGCTGGAGGATCATCCCGTGAATGGATGCTGGAGGATTAGTTCGTTGAGGCGCGCAGGCGGGAAACTGTGAGACTATGAGACTAGGATCCTAGGGGTTGGGGGAGAGGAGTGTGTGCTCACTGAACTGAATCAGTTGTTGACAAGCACAGGGGGATGGAGGGTGGTTGACTTAGGATATAGGAGATCCCTCAGTCTGGGGTGGGTTATGGACTTTGGATATAGAAGATCCTTCAGTCTACTTAAGCAGCAGCATTTTCCAGAGTCCGGCATTCTCCTGAGGACGATCAGAGCATACTGATCGAAACGTCGAGTTGTACCACCAGTTCTTTTCAGAACTAATTACTACTCAATTGAGATTCCACATGGTGTCACCGCAACTAGTCTTACTTATCATCCTCACCATGCAAAGCTACAAGTTTTACCTAAAGACTGCCTTGTTCAACACTTACATGTACCTTACGACACCAGGGAACGCAATGAGGACAGAATGAGCATGATCTCTCATCTGTAGATAACATTTGAATGTTAGTGATTGGCTGTTGGTTACTTTGAACTGATATGAAGAAGGGAGGACAGAATGAGCATGATCTCTCATCTGTAGACAACATTTGAATGTTAGTGATTGGCTGTTGGTTACTTTGAACTGATATGAAGAAGGGAGGACAGAATGAGCATGATCTCTCATCTGTAGACAACATGTGAATGTTAGTGATTGGCTGTTGGTTACTTTGAACTGATATGAAGAAGGGAGGACAGAATGAGCATGATCTCTCATCTGTAGATAACATTTGAATGTTAGTAATTGGCTGTTGGTTACTTTGAACTAATATGAAAATTAAATGCATAGATAGAATAATTGAATTATGTACGTGTATGCTCACATTAAGAAATACAAGTTTGTTGTGCTGTCTTCACAGTAGCATAATATGTTTTAGGCATGGCTACTGGCAATAAAGATGAAAACCAAGCATTTCCCATTCACATGTCTGTTTCGATTTCATTTTACACGCATAAATATGTCAAGATTATAGTTGGTTGATGTACATGTATAAAGTAATTTCATTAGTGATTTGTATAAATAATGGAATAATTGGAATAGAATTGTTCGGTGATTATATTGGATTGGATAAATAGATTTAGATTATAGTTGGTTGAAGTATGAAGTAATTTCATTAGTGATTTGTATAAATAATGGAATAATTGGAATGGAATAACTAAATTGTTAAGGATTATAGTGATGCGGTGGTTAGTTGATTAATTGTGTGATCAGGGAATAAGGATCAAGAATACGATTTTTAAAGTAATTTCATGAATTAAGGGCTATATTAGGCCTATGTGATTTGGATAATTAATGGAATTATTTGAAAGGAGTAACTGAATTGTAAAATTTCATGAGTTAAGGGTTATATTAGGCCTATAGTGATTTGGATAATTAATGGAATAATTTGAAAGGAATAACTGACTTGTAAAAGAATATAACGAACTAATTTGTAAATAAATGTTTAATTAATGTAAATATATTTTCTGGATTTCTTTGTACTGATTTACTTCTGCAGTACGTGTTTTGCTTCCTAGGTCACCGCGTAGAACTCTCACGGGTTAGTTGTGACAAACTGCAACAGCTTGGAGTGGCCTGAATGGGTTGATTAAACAATTGCACTGATTGTAGGACCACTAGGAGGGTTAACTATTTGACAATGCGCATCCATAGTACATTGATGCTTTAAATGACTTTGATCAAAAACCAACAAATCGTCAATGGTTCCCAGCTGTCCTATGCCAAAGTCTGGGACAAAACAGTCACAAAGCTGGTTCCAAATTTTTCACAAACCTATTCGACCTGTTAACATTTACAATGTAGATCAAGTGCAACTTTAGTTAACAATAGTTCGCAATCAAACTTTACCACTGAATTACTCAATTTGCAATAAACCTAGGATTCACAGTCATGTATACACCTACAGTACATTGTACATGTATAATTTGTACAGGAAAATACTTCTTGCTCCCATGAACTTGTAGAACCTCACACAGTGGATGTGTGCTCGCCTACAAATAGGAAGAGAAAACCAACCTTCAATGTTACATGTACAGACTTATAATAATAATAAAATTAATAATAATAATGTATAGATTTATATAGCGCACGTATCCACCAACTAAGTGGCGCTCAAGGCGCATTATATTATTATCCCTGCTCATAAGGCTCATAAGGCTCATAAATCATTCCTGAAACCATCTCAGCTCCCTGGGGAGTATACAGCTCAATTGCTGCCATTTCTAGCGCATATAGAGCAAACCATCTCTGCCTTCACAGGTACCCATTTAACCCCTGGGTGGAGAGAAGCAATTATGGTTAAGTGTCTTGCTCAAGGACACAGGTGTCACGGCCGGGGCTCGAACCCACACTCTGCTGCTGGCAACACCAGAACTTGAGTTCAGTGCGCTTAGACCGCACGACAATCCACTTTACGTGCATTATACAACACACGGGACCTACGGCTTTACGTCCCATCCGAAGGACGAAGCAATTATGGTTAAGTACCTTGCTCAAGGACACAAGTGTCACGACCGGGGCTCGAACCCACACCCTGCTGCTGGCAACACCAGAACTTGAGTTCGGTGCGCTAGACCGCTCGGCCACGACACTCCGTAGTCTGTAGTGTACATTGTACAAACATCTGGAAAAGATTGATGTACAGTGCTCAATTTTACAAGTATCAAGACAACAGTCTACATGTACATGTAAGGTGTTATGTCTACATGTACTATTGTACTAAAGACACCCATACACCCCTCTGGCTAATACTACATGTATGTCTACATGTACTATTGTACTAAAGACACCCATACACCCCTCTGGCTAATACTACATGTATGTCTACATGTACTATTGTACTAAAGACACCCATACACCTCTCTGGCTAATACTACATGTATGTCTACATGTACTATTGTACTAAAGACACCCATACACCCCTCTGGCTAATACTACATGTATGTCTACATGTACTATTGTACTAAAGACACCCATACACCCCTCTGGCTAATACTACATGTATGTCTACATGTACTATTGTACTAAAGACACCCATACACCCCTCTGGCTAATACTACTGTATGTTGTACTAAAGACACCCATACACCCCTCTGGCTAATACTACATGTATGTCTACATGTACTATTGTACTAAAGACACCCATACACCCCTCTGGCTAATACTACATGTATGTCTACATGTACTATTGTACTAAAGACACCCATACACCCCTCTGGCTAATACTACATGTATGTCTACATGTACTATTGTACTAAAGACACCCATACACCCCTCTGGCTAATACTACTGTACATGTATGTTGTACTAAAGACACCCATACACACCTCTGGCTAATACTACATGTATGTCTACATGTACTATTGTACTAAAGACACCCATACACACCTCTGGCTAATACTACATGTATGTTGTACTAAAGACACCCATACACCCCTCTGGCTAATACTACATGTATGTCTACATGTACTATTGTACTAAATACACCCCACTATACTACATGTATACCTACTCACACCTCTGGCTAATACTACATGTATGTCTACATGTACTATTGTACTAAAGACACCCATACACCCCTCTGGCTAATACTACATGTATGTCGACATGTACATTTTGTACATGTACTGTTGTACAAGCTTCACATATTTCTTCAGCCTTGGTGATGACTGCTACATTGGAATGGCTATGAGCAGTGAACACCGGATTCCACAGTTTTTGTTGTTGATCTTATATCTATGGATTTCTGTCAAGAGCTTTTAACTTGATATCACACAACCTCTTTAAAAATAAAAGTCAGTGTTTTAACATCTGAACCACTGGATTGGATTAATTCTTCTGTCACCATCCAGCAGAAAGTGGTATATAATAGAAAAACAGCAGGATTGCTAACTGTCTCCTCAGATGTACATGTAACCCAATGGTCAGTATTTGAGCCTTTCTTATTATTTTGTTTCTAACCAGCACCACTTTTTTTTTATATGTACATGTACATCTGAAATGTTCAATTTGAAGACTACCCACATTGTAAAAAAGTATGAATTAGTTTTTGTGAGTTTCGATTTCAGTAAATGTACTGTTTTTACGGCTATCCACTCAATCAATACACCCTTTTAACTGTGGGTTTAATTTAGGTAATAAATCCTTAAAGAATGTGTCCATTTATGAAACTTATCAAAGCTACATGTAATGAACCATTTACATGTACATGTATATATACTACTCAAAACAATTTAGGGAACACTGGATTTGTAACATCAAATAGGTTTGAAATGTTCCATGAACCGGGATTTTCATTTGCAACCCCTCTCTCTCTTTCAGTAGTCATGTCATGAAATGTGTAATCACTACATGCATCCTTTATCATCCGTTTCATTGTGCAGTTGTTTCTCATCAATTCTGTGAAACATTGTGTTTATATGAAATAAATGATCTTGCTTTAACTGAGATTATTCCGGTGTTCCGGAATTTTGAGTAGTATACAATATAAAGTAGCAGTAATGGGGTTCATGCCTACATGTACATTTCTCAATCTTGACTGTGGCTTATTAATACTTAAGTTAACAAAAACATAGCATTCAACTCACTGACCTGTTCCTATGAAGGAGGAGGAGCTTATTTTAGACAGACCTTGAACTTGTACGAATCTGAAGTTCAAGAGCTGTCCAGAATAATCCCTTCCCCTTCCCAGGAGAAACAAAATATGAAACAAATTAGTTCATGAATAGATATCAATTTCATTCTAGTTTCTTGAGTTTAATTTATTTGATAAAGTATATATTGAAGAGGGCAGGTTTGATGTAGCATGACACTTTAGGAAAAACACAGTGATCAGAAACAGGATTTATTTCCAGGCTTGCATGTCATAATGTATCGTATTCTGACTCTTTTGGGAACATGGGATTGACAGTCACAAAGACCATGATAACTTATTGTATGATAACCTTGTGATGCAGTATATGATAAGATTAAATAGGGAATAAACCATAGCAACATCATGATTGTCAGCAATGCTTTTGTTGTCATCCTGCCATACAAGCTAGAACACATAAAAACATATTGCCCATGTGTATGATTATGTATGGGAGGGGTGAAATGTGTATTTTAACTTTCTCCTTTCGTTTTAAGATAAAAATGCACTGCGGTGCATATGTTTTTTAATTAGTTATGACCATCAAAGCAAATAATGATTTTTTTCATCTGCAATTCTGCCCGTTTCAGAAAAGACAACTTAATGTGTGTGTGTGAAATTTCTTTAAGTCTTCAAAAATACAGTTTAGCAAATCATTCACATTTCAATCATATACATGTACATGATCTTGAGAAATGTTTTGTGCATTGGTGTCACATCCCGACCCAGTTCCAGTACTTTAAAAATCTTTTTAGTGTATTTTCTTCAAGGGCCATGATTGCATTATAATTGTTTGTTACAAATGACCATAATAAATCTGTTTTTTAACTTGACAGTAGATCTCATTTGTACTTTTGTATGTGTGGAGTCATTTTTGTATGCAGCAGCGTACTTGAGTGAGCAGCAAGCGTATTGTGGTATAATAAGAATGTGTATGTGTGGCAGCTTGTCAGTATGCCAGGACATGAATAAATACTGGTAGTAGTTGAGAACAAAAAGTGTGTTTACAAACTTACATGTGTAAATGCTCCATTTCCCAAACAGTTGCCATAGCACTGACCTTTTAACATCAAATTCCATTAAAGCTACCTGGTTCATGATTATTCATTCACATCATACTAACCTTAACCATTGCAGACCTCTAAAAAGCTATCTGTAAAATTTCGTGAAATTCACAGTCTATCTCGAGTTATTCTGATGACACATTTCTTGTGTTTCGGTCATAATGACCTTGAACTTTGAACCCAAATTCATTAGGCTTCTTCTGCATTCCTCTAGCAAGCCTACTGTGAAGTTTCATACCAATTCATCAAGTCTAATGTAATGTTATCACAATACCATTTATTTTATTTTGGTCATACTGACCTTGACATTTGACCCTCAATTAAATAGGCTTCTTCAAGGGTTTCCTCAAGCCATCTGTGAAGTTTCATGACACTACTGGTCATGTCTAATTCAGTGATCACACTGACACCAAGTGTCACCCACAAATGACCATACACACTGAGTCACGTACTGTATGGTGTAAACCCAGGTCTGGGAATGTCCTAAGTACAAGTGCAGGCAGCAGTATGCATGTTTTATATGCAGATATTACATTGATCTCTTCATACATGTAACATTATATATTTTGTATTTACAGATAAATAAAATTTGGGATAACTGTACAGCTTTTTGCCTGCCTTAGTTTGAGCTTGTGAGAGCTCTTGTAAACAAGTGATATCATGTCATGTACATATATGAAATCCCAGGAGTATGTCTCAAAATGGAACTCAAAATCTTCAATTCAGTTAACTTATAACTCAAATGCACAAACACCTGTCATAACCAATTACAACTAATTACTGCTGAGTAAAACAAAGTGTGCCACCTTCAAAATGAGTAAAATAGCACTCTACTGACCTTGCTAACCTGGAAGAAATGTTACTGCAGGTTTCCATATAAGGTGGATTTTATTCAGAAGATTGTCTAGAAGTGGCAGGAAACCAGAGACCCAGACATCTTGACATTTTGTTGGTGATTTTTATTCCCCCGAGTTTTCACTCAAAATTTCAGAGTTATCAGATGCATGTGTGCAGTAATCCTTAGGATGTTCGTCAATTGCAATGAACGTGTAGTGTAGGTTACTGTAACTAATTGCAACAGGGGAACGGATGAGTGATTTTGGAAAGAAATTTCTGTTGATATAATCTTTCCTTTGCCCCCTCCGAGTCAGTTCAGCTGTGGGACAAACTAACAGTCCATGTGGAATATTCAGAAATGTCACCCAATCCTTTAATATCCTGAACGATATCCAATATTATCAGCAAAATTCAGGCCTCGAGTTCATAAAGTGAAGTCTTCATTTCATAATTAGAGCACTGTACTTGTATATTTTTTTTACATGTTTATACATACATGTGTACATGTAATGTACATTTGATCAAGATGGGGATCCCCCTTTCTTTGCACCAAGTACATGTACGCTTTGTACTTTGTCCACCCCCCCCCCCTTTCGCTGATGGATGTTATGTCTTTTTCATCACAAAGTCTGCCAAGGGAGTTCACATTTCCCAGGATAATATGCATTATTCTTTTTTGTTGTTTACTGTTTTCTCTGAAATTAATGGGTCAATAAATCTTATTTGGTAATTTTGTTAGATGTCTTGTACTTATCGTTTTGCATTTTACTCTAATTGATATGTATTACCCGACTCAAATTTTAATCATGAGTAATATATTTTAATTTACTTCGCTGTTGTCTTGACTTACTATTTACGAGTAAGATTTCCTTTTCATTTATTAATGAATTGGCTTTCGCAGATCAGAAGATCAAAGATGTGATCATCATGTAATTCAAAACAGTTTTTTTCTATGTAAGTGGTTGGAGGAAGTAATCTTTAAAACAAAGAGTTTAAACAAACAGATTTATTTTCCCTAATGTATTTCCCTAAATGTTTGTTTCAGGAAGAAATGGACAGTTAATCATTTCCTAAATCACTACTAGTCAGATATGATGGGATTTATGCCTTGAATGTGACACTTGTGTAAATGTTACTGGTTAACCCCTGGTAACCTCTAATATGTTGGACCAATTGATTCTCACCAGAGAAAGGAGTAACACTAATCCAATCAAAGGGGTGAATGTCTTTTAAAAGTTATTTTAACCTCATAGCCAAAATTATAGTAAAATAAATTTATTTTAGCCTACATCAGTCAACATGATTCATGAATGTGACAAAAAATAACAAAATGGTAAAATTTCAATGTAAAACTTACTTAGTGTGTGTCAAGCTGATGATGGTATTAAGTGCTGTCATAAATAACTTCCAGTTCAAATTTAGGAAAGACAACTAAATTCCATGTAAGAATTAACCCTCCTACTGACAGACCATTTGAAACCATTCAAAACTTCCACTTTCAAAAATGCCCATTGGTTTTGTACACACATAGTGATACCATTTGAACAGTGTTGGCAACAAGCTTTACTACCATTCAAATCCATTCAAATGCATAGAGGGTCCATTGATTCACCACTTAGAAGTATCCAAACAAGGTTTTGTATTAGCTGTACTACCATTTGGAAAGATCCAAACAAGGTTTTGTATTAGCTGACCTACCATTCAAAACCATTTGGGGAAATCAATACTGTATAGTTATTTCACCATTCAAAACCACAAAAGCGAATTGTTTCAAATGGTGCATCAACTTGTATGAAAAAGGTACCAAAAGTAGGAGGGTTAATACAAAAATATCTGAATAAACTTTTTTCCTTTGAATGTAACAGCATAATTAGCTGAAACTTTCACAGATTGGTTTAGTTAAAGAGTAAATTTACTCCTAGAAGCAGATTTGCCAACATTTCTAATGGTGTACACTGTATGGAACATGTCATTGACAAACACTTGCTGGTTTTGGTTTAACCAGTTGACGTCGGGAATATTTATTTTTTTCCGGTTTATTTTCAGTGAAAAATCTGAAAAAATTTCTAGCCATTAATAATTTTTTTTGTCAATGAAACTAAGTTCGGACACCCAAATAAACACCTTTACTCATTGACATTTCGAGAATTAAATGGCTAGTTTTTTCATTACAGTTGTGTTTGTTCAGCACAATTAGACCGTTGGCAAGCTCCGATGCAACGGCCTATTAGCGACCAGCGTTCGGTCGAAAAGACGGCATACCCGGAGAGAGATCGAAGGCCTCGTAAACAATGGATATAAATCCGTCTTTACAAATTCTTGGCTGGTACGTCAAAGGAACAGGTCTTGGATAAAGGGATTACGCAAAAATCAACAAAAAGAGTGAACTCGTTCAGTGTTTGCAGTGCATTTTGTCCGGGGCCACCGAACCGTGACCCCATGGACTCCGAGAAACGATTGTGTGTATAGAAGTCAGCCGCCACAACGGCACGCCACGTGTGGCGTTGTTGACAAGTCTCCCGGTAACACACATAAAAATCGGAATGTGTGTTTAGATGCTCTCCGATCCGCTGTACAAAAAAAAATTGCGTGTATACACGGCCTCCGAAGCGAACTGGTTAAGCATGTCCCTTCTCTATGGTTTAAGTAAACTATACATGCAGTAAAAATGTGTGTGGACGTCTCACGTCCCCAAGCAATTATAACATGAGGATTTGTAAGCTCAATAATTGATCTTTCGTATCAAGATTTATCAAGATTTTCTTCCATTCAAGTCCACAAGACCACATTAAGACTGGAAGAAAACCAGGTTGAATCTTACTGAGAATGAGCACAATAATCATCACCTTACATTCATGAAATCTTACTGAAGTCTGTAGTATCTGAATCTGTAGTGTTTTAAACATCTATGTGAACAATCTAAGCTGGAATTAATAATAGCAAAACCATCAGGGAGCATCAAGGACTATGGCCTACCCATGGCAACAAGGTGCCACCTATGACTGGTTGTAATCTTATTATAATGGTTTCAAACATGACATGGTGTACAACAGTGAGGGATGGGGTTTCATCAGACATATCCCTATCTTCATTGGAAGCCATCAATCAATTCTAAGGGATAACCACCAGACAGTGCCTTAATCCCTGTACTTTACCAACTGTCAGAAACATTTATGTAGTAATGAGTGTATACTGTACATGTTCGTTCTGTCAGGGTAGTAAATTCAGGGTCTAGGAAATATTGTATTAATTGTACAGTGTAAGCAAGCATGTCTTCATTCGTGGCCACTTACAATATCAATCTGTCCTAATAAATAGTCATTTATACCCTGTACATAAGATTTCACAATTTCTACCATTTGGGTGAAAGGATAACAAAAATAATGTGTTGTACATGAACCAATCATTTTGCTGTGTCTGAAATCCGAGCATGAAGGCAAATACCACATAAAAACAAAGAGGTCATCACAACGTTTTGTCTACTCATATGTTCACCCATGGGCATGGTTTATACCTGTTTTTGTTTATTAACTGCATACATTATAAGCATGTGTCCATATTGATGTTAATACACAAATCCCTTGTCAAAAGGGTGTCACTCATGGATACATGTACATATTTGTTATATTTGTTAAAACTTAATTAAAATGCCAGTGAAGAAAATTCAATAGAATCGAGTGTATAAAATTTTGATAGGGTTAAGCTTAATCCAGGTTGGACTTTCACCTTCGTGAACTACGGCGTATACAGAGACGGAGTACTTATTTGGGCTAGGTTAAGCTACATGGTGTAGGCACTATACACTCAAATACAATACAAAAAGCATCTGTGCTTCCTTTCATACATTGTAACTGTTCAGTGAATTTACTTACCACAAAATACCTGTAATACACAGCAGAAAAATGGTGTAATAGACTCGTAGGCATCCTGGACATCCACATTCTTCTTGTACTCGCTTACCACCACAGTTATTGCAGCAACGACAGCATCCAAAGATGATCCCCACAATAGGAACAAGGATAAGGTAGGCAATACCCACACACAGACAAACAATTACACCGACCATAGTACCAGCTGCCTGTATAATGATGAGATCAATTATTTCATTAAACTCTTGTGTACATGTACACTGTATGTGGAGAGATCAGTGAAGTACTTGACTAATAATGCACCGCAATCCCAAATTCATCTACCGAGACACTTGGAATTATCACAAGAATTATTCAAAATGGGACAATGAGACCAGTGAACGATTTCCCCTGTATCGCATCGCAAAATGCGACGTAATTTGGACAATCTGCGATGGAATTTCAAACAATACATCGCAGATTTTGCGATACAAATTTCGACAGATTTTTTCACTATCGTGGTTTAATAACAAACATTTTTGAAATCGTATTCACAAATCTTTCCCGAAATAACGTTTACATGTATATTTCCGACCAAAAAATATCAATGGACCTGTCCCGACTGGGTTTGTTTTCATGTGTCCAGACCACGGTGGGGGGTACATCCGTCCGGCGTATGTAGTTAACGATGACTTCACGACGCGCAGTGTTGATGCAACAGTGACCTGGTGCACTGGTTTTACCTATGTGCAACCGTATATATGCAACTTTATTTCCCAGCAATGCCTAAAATTCTATGTGCATGCCATATTTTTCAGCTGATGAATTAATTACGTGTTTATTTTTCTTATCCTGAAGTTGGGGGTTGGAACATTGAGCAATTGAGCCTATACTCAATAGTACCGTGTTCAGTCCACACGTGCGCCTTCATACGATCAGTACGGCCGTATTCAAAGAACTCTAAAAAACTTACTAAATTCATTTTATAATAAGTTTTTGAAAAATTTACAAAATGAGCATTCTTTTATATACATGTACAGTATGTAGTGGTGAGATTTAGAATCATTTCGGCACACAATATAATTGCACTTTCAACCACTCATTTTCCGGACGAATTTTTAATAATCAAAATCAAGCTTGAACATACCACAAAGTAACGTTACACTCTGTGAACTTGTAGCATCCGAACATGTTGCAGTCGGTAATTTGTTTTCGTGATATTGCCTCTGTTTTAGTGATCGATATAACAATGTAAACAAAAAAGAAAATAGACGGAGGACTAAGACTTGTAGCTTTGCATGGTGAGGAGAATAAGTAAGACTAATTGCGGTGACACCATGTGAAATTCTCAATTAAGTAGTAATTAGTTCTGAAAAGAACTGGAGGTACAACTCTTCGGAGGACTAACTTTCATGAATGACTGCAATTTGGCGAAAATAATGAAGAAATTGGCCTAGAAGAAAAAATGCATGGCTCAATTTCCTGACACTAAAGATTATTATTTCTGGTAAAATTTGGACATTCATATTATGAACCAAACGACAGTAAAGCCTTAAAAAAAAACACCTTTACCTATGCACACTACATACTGTAATTTTAAGCATTTTTAAATTTGCTACACAAAATTCACAGATTGCTATACAAAAAATTATTTTGCTATGCAAATTCATTTTTTGCATCGCAGTTTTGCTATGCAAAATTTTTGAACGAAATCGTCCCCTGGAGACTATTGCATGCTATGTGCAAACAGTCTATATGTATTTAAAAATGCAAATATAGTACAATAAATTGCACATAAACACTCAATAAATGTGTTATTGTAATTCTGAAATGATTTTGCCTTCTAAAGGCACTTACACTTTTGATAAAATTCAAATATGCATCCATACTTTTAAAGAACCAAGCAACAAATGTATTCATACAGAAACCAACCTGTGAAAGTTTCAGTTTATTTTCTTGAATTGTTGGAAATAATGAAAATGCATTCAGATTATTTGTATAACAATTTATTCTAATGTGGAATCACCCACCTGGAATCCATTTCAGATTTGAATGTTTATTCATGGTTTCTTGAAAATGACCTCTCAGGATGTTTGGTATCATTACCATCTTAAAACCAAGCAAGCTTTTAGATAATAATTCTCATGGCTTCTTTTTTGAGTAATTATATTGTATATTAGTGGTGTACTCCAGCTTTATATTTATATAAACATTACCTTTTGGATCTCTTCCCGGATATCAAAGTTATACCTATCGTTTATTTGTTTGATTACAGTTGAGAGGTATTCTGCAGCAAAAGAAACAAATTATGAATATGAGATACATTACAACATGCAGCTTGCTTTGTATAAATGCACAATACACAGTACATGTGTACATGTAGGGGTTGTATACTACATATTGCTCATGCAATGACTTTTCAGTAATTTTGGTCAGAAAATACATTTTATACATTTTATGACTTTTCATTGACATAAAAACATTATGAATTATGTACATGTATTCTCTAATTATGAACTATTGTAATCCTACAGGGGTGCTACCTTTGTTTCTGTTTCTGTTAATTTAATGTAAATTTGTGTGTATTTGTTTTTCTACCTGTGAAATCAATAATGAAACTGTTGTACATGTATGCTCTCACAGTACTGTTGATTTCAAGGAAATTTAATTTGTTTAGAATGAACAAAGACAAATTTACTAGAGCAGGATGTGAACCTGTTTCCTGCTCGGTTAACATGTTGGTGCTCTTTATTGTGATGGTGCAATTAAAAACCTTAAAAACCAGTACTGAAATATCAATATTTTGTATTATAACAAACACCTGATGTCAAAATGCCATTTCTGATATGATTTGAATACCGGTGCAGAGAACACAAATAAGAAACTTCCTGAATCCACCGAAATCCAACACCATGAAGTCACACAAGCACAAAACTGTTCATTTCAAGGAAATTTAATTTGTTTAGAATGAACAAAGACAAATTTACTAGAGCAGGATGTGAACCTGTTTCCTCTGGGTTAACATGTTGGTGCTCTACCAACTGCACCATCTAGCCAAGAAATTAATTTGTAAACTTTATTGTGATGGTGCAATTAAAAACCTTTAAAACCCACTGATCTGACATTATATTTTTTGACCAACCCGTAAGGCCTCAGGTGGGGGAATAGTTATGCCAACTGTGTTATATAGCTGGCAATACTTCATAGCGTCTTTTGTTCACCCTACCTGATAAATGGACACCTTGTTTTAATATAATTCACATATATGAAAGTACTGTAAGTTTAACATTTGGACGTCCCATGGTCCCACATGTATTTCCCAAGAAGGACCAACTGGATGACACATACATATGTACCGTACAAGAATTTTGTACTTTACATACTATTTCCATGAATACTCTGGTGTACATCCAGTTTACAAAATCACTTATTGTACTGTACTGTGTCCTTGATTAAAAATCACAAGATCATTGTTAAAATGCCAAATTTGTCCCAACACCCCATGCCTAATGTACATGTACATGTACATAAATTACCAACATGACATGTTGATGTCTGCATCAGCCTACACCATACATGTCCAGAGATCCTATACACATTACATGTTGTTCTTACAATAACATGTACAAGTGTACTTGTGTTGGATATTTATTACTGCATTGACATGTATGCAGTATGGACACATGTACTTTGCCCTTGTGATATAGAATTTATAGAACTCCACCCATCAATTCATTATACTACAGACAGTGTGCATGGATGTGTACTGTATGTGCACACTGTATGTATACAATTAACATTTCAAGTCAATAATGAAATGAAGAAATTTCAATCCTGTTTTAATTACAGGAGTACTGCTTGGGTACCATTGGGGAGTATTCTAGCTGAAAACAACCCCTTCAACCTTAGAAAAGCAACTGTAAAGCACACTGTAAGTACTTACCTAATAACGCATCTACTGATGGTGTCACAATATTGACAAATCCCCTTGCCATATCACTGAGAACCCCTCTCCTTTCTGCATCATCCGTATAGTTCACAGATGATTTAAATTTTCCCATGTTGGGAAGTTTTCCCCAGTCAATACTGCCATCAGGATTAAGCGATGCTTTCTCTGAGCACTCTTGAGAAGAAGCATTCACAAATAAATGCAAGATGAACAATAAACTCAACATTAAGAACATATTGCATCCTGTGTGCACTGCCATTCTACAAACACAGAGTTGCTGCTCTCTATCAGTATCACAAATCCAATCTTGAAGTTTGATATCAAAAAGGTGCCAATGAGTTGTTTCAATGAGTTGTTTCAATGAGTTGTTTCAATGAGTTGAATTAACACATGTACACATACTTGGCAGAGTTGTGAGTTTCACTTCTTGTTATTATCTGAAATGAAACCAAACAAAAACATTTTAAAGTACTGTACAATGTAAAATACAGTCACGTCTATTAATGTTTTGTCTATACCACAAGTACATGTAGTTCAACTGTGTCCATCTTGACAAACCAATCAAACATTTGCAATTTACTTATAATAATAAACCTGCAGTGTTTGTGGTCTTCACTGAATGTATACTGCAATTGTAACTGTACAGCCTTAGGCCTACTGTTTGGTCACATACGTGTAAATTATCAACAGGCGTAAATTATCAACAGATTGATGATTCAATTATATACTTATACATAAACAGAGTCGAAATGGAAAAACAAAAACAGAATTGAAAAACATGTACAGTGTTTTAATGACATTTGTTATGAGGATTGTGAATTCATGCCAAACATTCCCAGTTAGTTGCACACTTGATGAATGAGGCAGGTGGTAAAGTTACTTCAGCAATCTTTTCTAAACACAGGAATCACGCAGTATGACTGTGCTTGAACTGAGAGGAAATAAGTCACTCTGATGAAGATTGTGCTAGGGCTATGGGGACCATCACTGGCATGGCCACTGTGGCAATACATGTAATGTGCAGCATATGGGAAAGCTTCTGTACACAACCATTTCCAACATTTCTAATTTTAACACCTGCTCAAGATACTTTAAATGGAACCAAATCACGAGGGCATGGGTGTACAGTATAGTATCATTGCCAAATGTGGGTCTCCCATCATATGGGTCCACTATGTGGGTATGGAGACCTGTACTCAGAGATATCCATATCATTTGATTGGTGGAACATACAAGTACATTTGTCAACTAGTGCATGTAGTTTTCCCAAGTTCACCAGCACTTCAAAACCAGTACTGAAATATCAATATTTTGTATAACAAACACCTGATGTCAAAAGGCCATTTCTGATATGATTTGAATACCGGTGCAGAGAACACAAATAAGAAACTTCCTGAATCCAACGAAATCCAACACCATGAAGTCACACAAGCACTCAACTGTTGGAATTACAAAAAATGTTGACAGAATTGGGACACAAGCAGGCCCCATGCAAAGTATTCTTGGCTGTATTACTGGGCTATACAGGAATGGCTCCATACAACACAAACAGCCATTTGAGTTTGATTATTATTATTATTATTATTATTATTTTATTCAGATAAAAATCAACAAGGACAATGGACGACATACAAAAATACAAAAATACAGAAAAACAAACAGAAAACAAAATTACAGTTGATTTCATCTGGGATAGCCCAAAAAGCCAATTACACAGGCTTATTTCCATTGGGGTCCCTTACTGAGGAACAAAACAATACAAGAATTGGACAATTTACAAAAATACTTTAAAATATTGCACAAATTACAACATTGATGGGTTTGGGGTTGTTAGGTTATAAGTGTATCCGGGTTACTTAGTAATATATTATTTGTTCATTGAGATAATGTTACCAATGCAAACAACAAAGTCCGGTTCATCACTTTTCAGGTTATTGTTTATGCTGAAATGATAACCTTTACACACACTTTTATTGCCACAGCAATGACCATAACCAAATAAAATGCCTATTTTTACTTTTCATGCATGACTCAAATTCAACAAATGTTTTACAATTCCAGACATAAGTTATACTGGCAATACTCTTTTCTAGCTGCATAACACCAGCCAAGCCAGCCAAACTGGCCAGCCAGCCAAGCCAGCCAAACCAGCCAGCCAAGTCAGCCAAACTGGTCAGCCAAACTGGCCAGCCAGCCAAGCCAGCCAAACCAGCCAGCCAAGTCAGCCAAGCTGGCCAGCCAGCCAAGCCAGCCAAACTGGCCAGCCAGCCAAGCCAGCCAAGCCAGCCAAACTGGCCAGCCAGCCAAAGCCAGAGAGAAATATCTTTCCTCTTGTCAGTCAGTCAGAAATAAAAATTTAAAAAACATGAAAAGATACGAAAACAATCAATGATACAAGCACTGTACATACATGCATGTAGGACTGGTTACATGCTAAATTTAATATAAAATACATACATGTGTATACATGTACATGTACATGTATGTTAAATTTAATATTTATAATTTGGCAATGTGTTGTTGCAAACAATCAGTGTATACCAGCCGACATGTCACTCGATCAGATTTTACATTATAACTATTTTAAAGTGTAGGCCAACTACTCACAATTTGATACATGTACATGTACCTGCATAAATGAATCCTCTGTACAGTACAATAAATCAATGCTTGATTACTGCGGGATATGAACACGTCACTGAATCCACCGAAATCCAACACCATGAAGTCACACAAGCACTCAACTGTTGGAATTACAAAAAATGTTGACAGAATTGGGACACAAGCAGGCCCCATGCAAAGTATTACTGGGCTATACAGGAATGGCTCCATACAACACAAACAGCCATTTGAGTTTGATGGGTTTGGGGTTGTTAGGTTATAAGTGTATCCGGGTTACTTAGTAATATATTATTTGTTCATTGAGATAATGTTACCAATGCAAACAACAAAGTCCGGTTCATCACTTTTCAGGTTATTGTTTATAATAATAATAATAATAATAATAATAATGTGTGGACTTATATAGCGCACGTATCCACCAACTAAGTGGTGCTCAAGGCGCATTCTTTTACGTGCATTACACAACACACGGGACCTACGGCTTTACGTCCCATCCGAAGGATGAAGCAATTATGGTTAAGTACCTTGCTCAAGGACACAAGTGTCACGACCGGGGCTCGAACCCACACCCTGCTGCTGGCAACACCAGAACTTGAGTTCGGTGCGCTAGACCGCTCGGCCACGACACTCCACTGAAATGAGAACCTTTACACACCCTTTTATTGCCACAGCAATGACCATAACCAAATAAAATGCCTATTTTTACTTTTCATGCATGACTCAAATTCAACAAATGTTTTACAAGTTATACTGGCAATAATCTTTTCTAGCTGCATAACACCAGCCAAGCCAGCCAAACTGGCCAGCCAGCCAAGCCAGCCAAACCAGCCAGCCAAGTCAGCCAAACTGGCCAGCCAGCCAAGCCAGCCAAACCAGCCAGCCAAGTCAGCCAAGCTGGCCAGCCAGCCAAGCCAGCCAAACTGGCCAGCCAGCCAAGCTAGCCAAACTGGCCAGCCAGCAAAGCCAGCCAAACTGGCCAGCCAGCCAAAGCCAGAGAGAAATATCTTTCCTCTTGTCAGTCAGTCAGAAATAAAAATTAAAAAAACATGAAAAGATACGAAAACAATCAATGATACAAGCACTGTACATACATGCATGTAGGACTGGTTACATGCTAAATTTAATATAAAATACATACATGTGTATACGTGTATGTTAAATTTAATATTTATAATTTGGCAATGTGTTGTTGCAAACAATCAGTGTATACCAGCCGACATGTCACTCGATCAGATTTTACATTATAACTATTTTAAAGTGTAGGCCAACTACTCACAATTTGATACATGTACATGTACCTGCATAAATGAATCCTCTGTACAGTACAATAAATCAATGCTTGATTACTGCGGGATATGAACACGTCACTCTATACTGTACATGTAGGTTACAAGAAATATGAATCAGATCAATAAAACAATTCAAGCACATTAACCCTCCTAGTTTTTTTTTTTTTATAGACCATTTGAAACCATTCAAAATTTCCACTTTCAAAAATGCCCATTGGTTTTGTACACACATGGTGATACCATTTGAACGGTGTTGGTACATGGAGCAAGCTTTACTACCATTCAAATCCATTCAAATGCATAGAGGGTCCATTGATTCACCACTTACAAGTATCCAAACAAGGTTTTGTATTAGCTGTACTACCATTTGCAAAGATCCAAACAAGGTTTTGTATTACATGTAGCTGACCTACCATTCAAAACAATTTGGGGAAATCAATACTGTACAGTTATTTCAACAATCAAAACCACAAAAGCGAATGGTTTCAAATGGTGCATCAACTTGTATGAAAAAGGTACCAAAAGTAGGAGGGTTAATCAGTACATGGCCAATTATGTTTACACTGATGTGTCACTGCGCCATGAGCGTCTCTTTGGACGGATACCGGCGCATTACAAATGTTCATTATTATTATTTATTATTAATTACAATGTTTTTTTCTTTTTATGTGTGTGTAATTCTGCTTTGTTTTCTGTTTTATACATGTATATTTTTCAATATAAACTTTGTTTTTATAATGTACATGTACAGGCTGGGCATACTTACTTATGAACTATCATGTACGTGTACTAATTCTACATTTTAATAAAGGGGTGTTTTATTAGCTCAACATGGTATAATAGGCCTATTGACTTTGTATAAAATCATTTACTCCAAACGCTTTTTGTCTCAAATTCAGACAAGCCTGAGAACCAGTGCGTGTACAATACATGTGCCATATGTACATATAAGTGGATTGAAATACATGTAAATTGACAGCTTAATTTCTCTTACGGTTAAAAATTGCCTTCCTGATGTCTCCCCTTGCAAAGTGACCCCTTCAGTACATAAGGTGCCGCCCAGTATTGGCAAACAATTGTGTAAATAACACCGTGAAAAAAAATCAGTGCTGCTGTACCTGTTAAAGCATGGAGGAAGGAAACTCCATGGTTAAAGTAAGGCCGAAAAAAGTCTCTGGTTTCTGGTCTCTGTGCGCGTTGCCTCAGACCCACGGGTCAGCATTTTCAGTTTTCTTTTTATTTGCTATGAAACAATGTCCAATTGCAGCCAAAATTGGAATTCTGCCACACTGTGTTAAATTAAACAACTTTTTCACATAGGGTATGAACGTTTGCCCGAAATGTGCATCCTCTCTTAGCCACCATACTTTGTGAATGGAAAATTGGTCTGGTTTTGCCCAAAAAAAAAGCTTACAAAAAAAAAAAAAAAAAAAAGCGTGTCACTGCACTGATTTTGAAGCCGACCTACAGGTATATGACCATAAGAGAAGACGATAGTTTTTTTTCCCAGTGTACAATGAATTAAGCCTTTTAGAAGTTCAGGGTTCGGACAAAATTTGTTTTAAAAATATTTTACCTTGTGTTATAATAAAACTTAAATGTTTTCTTTTTAATTCTATTAGGATTTAACCTCTCTAAAAATAGGAAAAGGTCATTGATACTTGCTTTGAGCCCTTCTTAGTTTTACTGACTGTATCTAGACTAAGTGCTTATACGACTTACACAGACTAATCCATTTTCTATCCTTGCCAATATCAATTAATCCAGCCACGCCTTCATGAATATGATTTCATGCCAGAAATATTGATCCAATATTGTCCCTTGTAAAAATGTTCATGACAGAATATTACACAAAATATGTTAACATTAAGTAACTTTAGGCAATTTAAGTGAAATTTTAAAAATGGTAGGGTCGTAATCAAAGTCAAGAAAAGTAAACTATGTTTTCAAAAATGGATATACTGACCAACATTAGTCATTCATAAAGTATACATAAACTGTACAAACATGTATGTTGGACCATGGAGAAAGGCCTAAACTTCCATGCTCTATGTTCAACTGTCAATACAGCCAGCATGTGTAATGTCAACCAATAATTGCATAATGACTCATTGAAAAACAATAACCTTTAATCCTATTAAATAAACAAAATGATGTATGTACTGTACAGTTGCGTGAGATTAAGGGCAGCTGGTACATGACAGGTGTACATTAAGAATGGCTGATTGAAATGTTCTCTCCTAATTTATTTTACCAATTGTCAAAAGACAGGCAGGCCTCATTATTGCAGCTGTACATACTTAAATACATTTTCCAAAATGCCAATTTAGATTTGAGGTAATTATCTTGATTGTCAATTTGAGTTCACTTCCCCCTTCAGTCACAAAAATAGAAAAACTACTAACTAGATAAAAAGCTGTCAGAGGACTGCAGGATCCTATTAATCAACAGACCTTGAAGGATGGAGTATCGTAGTTACCCTTTTGCTAATTTATTCTCTGCACCTGGAAGTAACAGTGCGTTTCAGAAAAACCCTTGTTTTAACTAGACTATCATCAAATTTTCATAGCCAACTAAATGATATTATTAAAACTAAACATATTTACAAGAACATATAGTAGTCTCCTGACGACAGCTAGAGCACACTAGTTGAAATGTTGAGAACAAATTCATCATACCAAATGGTAACATTTTGACTTACAAACTTACTTAAAATCTCTTCCGGATAAATAGTTTTGTCGGAGGTGTTGGCATAATTAAGGAAAATTCAATTATTGCCAATAAGTTTCTCGAAATGAGTACTCTTTCCTAAATTACACATTAATATGAATACAAAATAAATGAATGCATATTATTTTCTTGTGAACAACACATTTTTATGAGTTGAACTTTCACAGATTGCTTGTATGTATCATGATTCAGAGAGGCCATACTCATAGTAAGAAGTTTTGCCAACATTACCAATAATATACGTTCCCTTTAACAGATGATTAATTGTAATACCATTATGTCTAGATGTATCAGAATGTCTATTTGGGTGTGGCTGGCTGGCTGGCTGGCTGGCTGGCAGACAGTAATAATCCCTGGAGATATACTGGTACTTCAAGGAATATTATTACTTTAGTTAGTTACCAACTATAGGCTACGTACACATGTAGTTCAACATGTGTTCCTGCATATTTGTAATGAAGTCATTATTACTCCAATTCACTTAATTTAAGCATGACTTCCCACCTTTTATCTGGTGAAATTTGCTCTAAAAATTATGCCTCTTAATCAGCTTTTGAAAGACATTTTTCTGCAGTGATGTTATAATGTATGCAATTATGCATTTAAATTGGATTATAAAATTTGAGGCTTTTCATGGTGGAATATCGATATCTTTTCGGTAACACCACGTGTTTATCTCAACTATCGCGAAGCTGAGGTACAGGTTCTGAAAAGAACCTTATCGCACAACTCATATCTCAACCTTCATTAAGTGAGAAAGGTTCAAGGGAGAACCAATGTCGGCAACTTGTTTTTCTCTACTGTCACTAAGTGAGAAATATGGTTCAGGGAGAACCATGGGGACTTCACGGGTTATTCTCAACGTTTCAATTAGCCTGCGTCAGGAGAATTCTCCTGTACCTCAGCTTCGCGCTAGTTGAGATAAACACATGGTGTTACCGCTAGGGCTGTGCCGGGTATCCGGGTATCCGGATACCCGACCAAAACTGTCATTACCCGGTTCCGTTTTTCGGTTCCGAGTACCCGTAAACGACTTTTTAAAATTGGGACTTACCATTTCAGCGGTGTGAACAGAAATTTTTGACTATTGAACAATGTAATGTTTACACTTTTAGGAGCAATTTTATTCAAGATAACGCCTTTGTAGTATTTTCCATACACTTTTGTCCAACGATACATTGTATCCAATCATTAAGACTCAAATAGCCTGGCCGAGTGCAACAAGCATAAAACTAGCTGCTCAGGATGGAATGTTTGCCTATTGTTCACAGTAATTGGATAAGTGGGACAATAACTGCTGGTTTATGTCTGCACTCAAGTGTGCACCATGATATGTTAATAGAGGGGATTTTATTATAGGGGACGTCCACATTAATTGTTGTCGTAATAAAAAAAGTAGTGTTGAAATTGGTTTTGTTGTGTAATTATTTTGATGTGCCACCGACCATCCCTCGGCATATCACCAACATTTACATTTATTTACCCGCCGATACCGAGCTCTTTTGTGTATTACATTTGCCGACAAGGTGACAGTTTGTTTCAAATAAAAAAGGAGGTGTTAAGTCGGTCATTGTCTTTGAAACCAACAGTAGGATCCATAATCAGTCGGATTTGAAAGGTATTATTGGTTGCGGGTTTGATCCTTTCAATTGGGCAGCATATTTTTACAATCACCTAATCTCCTATCAGTTGAAAAGACGTTTATGAGGGACGAAATGCGGTTGCTTATGATGAGCTGCGAATTACATGTATGGATCGTCAAACATTGGTGGAGGGGACAAATTGGCTGAATACTAATTAAAAAGTAGACAAAACTTACACCGATACGTTTTGTTAAGTTATTTTTTGATGAGTGCGCATCCTAAATTTTAGACTCATTTCTTGACTGACCGATCAACACGATGCTACGTTCAGGGAATAGTCAAGTTTGGTCCCATTTTGAGAAAAAGGGACCCAAATTGGTAAAAATTCATTCTTTCAAGAAACAATGTTTATTGACATTTAACTTAAGTTCATTGTGATAGAAACATATTAATATTCAAGTTCTGATTTTAGATTTGTTAATTTTTTGCAGTTTGTTAGTTTCATAATATCAAATATTATTTTAGTACGCAAAATCATGTCCTAATCCAAAGCCAACATGACGTACGGGATATCCTTATTTATAAGGCAGGGGCACGGCAAGGCGCAAGCACATGAATCGTTTTCTCACAACGGGTTAGTTCCGCCCACATCGCCTTTGACCAATGACATTATTCAACACGTCACACGTGTTATGAACATTAAAGTCAACTTGCTATATGCATGCGCTCTGATCACGCACTCACCATGCAGTGATCATTGTCTTCTGATATGATAGTTACGCCTGACACAGTCACGTGCGAGGCCGCTGTAGCTGCGTGATGCACCGGCCATGCGTGCGCGCGTGTGATCAATTTTTACGGTTTTATTTCAGAAATAACTTTCCGTAAATTAATACAATATTTTGTCACCAAGATGTTATACTTTAATAAAGATCGAATTAAATATGGTATCCTCTGTATTATAAAGGTCAATTTTGTTGACGTTTACATGTATTTGTACACCAAAGAGGCATGTTTTCAACAAGAATGAAAACGGGTATCCGAACTTTTCTGATTTCGGGTATCCGGTTCCAAAAATATCCGAAAACGCACAGCCCTAGTTACCGCAAACCGAAATGATATAAATTGGATTAATTATCATATTATATTTGCACATGTCAACTGCATACATATTCAATAATAAATGAAAGTACAAATTGTAAATACAAAAGAAAATAATGCAGCTGAATGAAACCATAGCAAATTTATGGAAAGGAGAAATCATAGATTATTTAGTAAGAGAGAAATGCAGTATGCTCTATCAGTGAAGACTGATTAAAATCAGATTAAGAGGCAGTCAGACTATAGTAGGCCAATCCCCATTCTAGGGCCAATGCACTGGACTCCCTCCATATCCTTGGCCCTAGCCCCACATGTATAAAGATGGAACGATTTTACTTTTTTTTCAACTTTTGATCTGCTAATTATTACCTAGCCTAAAACTTAGTAATTAGGTAACCTTGCCCAAGCAGACACTTTTGGCATAAAATCCATTATTATGGGATATCTCAAAAATCGCTCTATTTTTGTAGTGGGGATAGGGCCAATGATACGGAGAAAATCCAGTGTATTGGCCCTAGAATGGAGCTAATGTAGGCCTAGCCCCATTCTAGGGCCAATACATTGGACTCCCTCCGTATTCTTGGCCCTATCCCCACATGCGAATTATTACAATCTAAAATTTTGTGATAAGGTAAGCTTGTTCAAGCAGACAGTTTGGAAAGAATATCCGACCGCCACTTTTTAAGGGTTTTTGGAATTTTTTTTACGACCACTAACCAGTTAAAAAATTATTCCATCGATTTTTGGGGGTACAAAAAGCGAAGGGTAGAATGTCGTATCTGGCTGCCACTATTTTTCATTAAATATAACCAATAATGTAATCTTACCTACCTGGTAAGGTGGGGAACATATGGATGATGATGGACATATACTTCAAATTATTCCAGGATATTTATTTCATGAAAAATCAGGCATTTTTGGTATACGATGACTTCCTCAGTCATGTCAGTCTGATCTTGTCAACTCCACAATTAGTGACCAACACATGCATAGTGGCAACTATAATAGGATCCTTTTATTTTCTGAAGGGGAGGATTTTTTTAGAAGGGAAATCAAGTCCGAAAACCATCATAAAAGTGGATGTTAAAGATAGTTTTCGCTTTCTGTACCACCAAAAATCGATAGAATGATTTTTTAACTGGTTAGTGGTTGCAAATTTTTTTTTTTTAAAGCCCTTAAAAAGTGGCGGCCGGATACGACATTCTTTCCAAAGCGAAAACTATCTTTAAAATCCACTTTTATGATGGTTTTCAGACTTGATTTTTTTTCTAAAAAAATCCTCCCCTTCAGAAAATAGAAGGATCCTATTATAGTTGTCACTGCGCATGTACAATGACCGTGTTGGTCACTTATGGGGGAGTTGACAAGATCAGACTGACATGACTAAGGAAGTCATTGTATACCAAAAATGCCTGATTTTTCATGAAAAAAATATCCTGGAATAATTTGAAGTATATGTCCATCATCATCCACATGTTCTCCACCTTACTAGGTAGGTAAGATTACATTATTGGTTGTATTTAATGAGAAAAAGTGGCGGTCGGATACGACATTCTACCCGACAGTTTTAGCATAAAGTTCACTATTGTGAGATCGGTAATTTTGGTGAAATTTTAAATATTATTTTTGTTAATGATTAATTTTTGTTAATGATGGCTGATAAGTAAGACTAATTGCGGTGACACCATGTGGAATCTCAATTGAGTAGTAATTAGTCGTCAGAATGTGGGTTCGAATCCCGACCGCAACCGTGGTGCTTGTGTCCTCAAGCAAGACACTTTACCATAATTGCTTCTCTCCACCCAGGAGTAAAATGGGTCAGTGCGATGGCAGAGTTGGATGTTGTATTTGATTAGGCCAATGAAAGCTGATTACTAGTTTCTCGTCAGCGCCCGCACGTGATTTTGGCCCCGCACCAAAAAATTTCATTATGCCAAAATTTCATTATTTTGCAAAACATTTTTGGGAAAATCCGGAAAATCCGACGCAAACTACTCCCAAGCTAAAAGGAACCATTCCGATTGCGCGGTCGATGTTTTTGCAGCTTCGCTGTATCATGCAACATACCGGTCGTGCCCACCTTCCATACAGCTGGGCCCATGGGAAGCGCTGATCTGCCTAGCTTCACAGATTTGCGAAAGAAAACCCATGGCATGCAGGGTATATAGTGTACATGCAGCTGGTGCAGCCGCTGAGAGCCGCGGAATGACGTTCACAGGTCACACAAATTGCAACCTCGTTTCCAGATCGCATACTATGTGCCCGGCCTATCCGGGTCGTGTATTGTCGCCGTGGTACGAGGTTGGTATTGATCGATCGTTGTCATGCCTTCAAGGTATGTTCATGTCGTTTGCATGCTGATGTGTCGGGAAGGACAGGACTAGGCGCAAGTGAAATGGAACAGTAATTTGAAAATGACTGTACGGTAGACATGTGTCGCAAAAGGTCGTAGCCAGTCCTTCATGTCCTTCTCTTCACAACTCAATAGAACTGATATTGGCATCAAACTCACATTTCTGGGTGAATTTAGAACCTAAATCTGTTTCAAAATGGCAGTTTGTGTATGTGTATGGGTTGCATTTTTCCTTGATGAAAAATAATGAATAATGAATAATGAAATAAAACCCTCACCAAAATTTGATAAATGGCTGACGAGAAACTAGTAATCAACTTTCATTGGCCTTAGCCCATATGCGCCGAAATAGCAGCAATTGAGCTGTATACTCCCCAGGGCGCTGAGATGGTTTCAGGAATGATTTATGCGCCTAATGAACAGGGGTAATAATGTACAGCGCTCTGATACGTCGTATAAGAGCGCTTTAAAAATGCCTCCATTATATTATTTATTATTATTATATATAATTTCAAAAATGGTTTGTCCTCTTATCACAGTCTGATCACAATCTGGTCAGTTAACGTTACATGTACATATCATCATTCATATTTTACAAGAACATTCTAACAATAATAGTCAATAACATCTGTCAGAGTCCGTCACATTTTTTTAGCAGGAAGTGGCGGCTGTTAATTTCAATCTTTCTTAAAATGGTTTACGACATGATGACCGTTACCTTATTAATTAACAAAGGTGCGCCAATGAGAATATCGTGGAGGTTGGAAGCTGATCATAAATCCATGTCCACCGACACACACACACACCGTGTTCCTAGCTTTTGCAAGTGGCTGAATAACGGCGGCGTCCCTGTGCAGTCAGCAGTCAACTGTTCGTTCGTTCAATTCCCTGGTCAAAATCAAAGTCACAATCTCACTGGTCGAGAGAAAGTAATTTTATTTCTGTAGTGATTTTAGTGTATTCACGGTTCTTTAGTTCTCGGATCTCCTAATCACCTACATTCTACAAATAGTGAGTCAGTCTAAAAACCGCATCAAATAATTCATTAATTGCTTACAGTTTACGCACCCTCCTCGACCTCGGCTCTCTATAAACAACAAAGGGCATATCTCAGATCATGCACGCGCGCATTGCAAATCTGCACACCGCCCTCTAGGTTCACTCTAGGCGGCGCGGAAGCGAAAACGCGCACACGCTTTCATTAGACTCGAGATCAAGTCTGACCACATAAAATACCGTCCAAGCGGTAATTTATTTATCGTGTAGATCCCAGTGCATGCAGTGGCAGGTCCAAATTTAACAACGCCGGACTTAAGCTGAAGTTTATCCTTAATAGTGTGGACAAACGGTACAAACGCGCGGTTTCAAAACTGTGCAATTAAACTAAACGGAAAATAATACGGTATAATTATACTCGTACTATCTAGTAGTACGGTATGATATAATATGTCCGTCAGTCAGTCCGTACATGGAGGTAGATGGTCCGTACGACGGCCGGCAACTAGCTAGCTAGCTACGATCGAGTGTGCCAAGCGGCCTAGCCGGCCTGACGTACATGACATCATCAGTGCAGTCGACAATTGCTATAAACAGTGCTAGTACAAAGTGTAGCTAGCAGTACATTAGTGTGGGCAACTGTCCACACCAGCTATTGCTATTGCTAGTGAGTGTATTACTAGTACTGACACTGTTTGCAGTGATGGCTGCAGCCGAAGTTGACTCGTGCAGTTCCGATGCAGACAGCGATGTGCCATTTGTGCTATATCGGGACAGGCCAGATTGGAAAGATGTGGAGCCTTTGCCACAAGATGATGGACCAAGCTCAGTCGTCAAAATAGCTTATTCCGAAAAATGTAGGTCAATTTATTTGGAAATTTGCCCAATTCCCGGACGTAGGCCTAAGCAGTTTCTGTAGTGTTGATCAGTTACCACTTTTGATCAAGGATTAATGAACCTTGTAAGGTTAGGGCCAATACACTGGACTCTCTCCGTATCCTTGGCCCTACCCACATGTACAAAAAGGAGTGATTTTTCAACTTTTGATCTGCTAATTATTACAATCTAAACTTTTGTGTTTTACAGCAAGCTTGCCAAAGCAGACATATTTGGAATAATTAGTTCACTATTGTGTAGGTATGTGCGTATCCCACGCATTGTCGCAAATCTGTTCGGCCGCGGCCTCAATCTCGGGTTGAATCGCCGTGGCGAAGACACCGTGGAGATAGCGCTTTGTAACGTTTCGCTGAGGCCGTTCTTTTTGACGTAACCAGGAGATTTTTTTTCGAAGACGTAGATCAAATATTCTACTTCAACCTCGTTCTCAAATTTTCTGAATGCGGCATCTAGAAGTTTCCAAAAAATATTCTCGAAATTTGGGTTCGCTCTTGCTCATCAAAACCATCGACGATTTACCAAAAGTTTAGTAAAATCACTTATCAAACCACAAAAATCATTTTTCTATACTTGTTTTCTACCTCTTGGCCAATTCTGGACGGGCGATTGATCGCTCCCAGTTATGTTTTTTGGACTCCCCAAACATCGATGTCAACCAAAGATTGTATTGCGCTGCTCAGCGCGCTTATAGACCTACCAATTTTCAGTCCGATAAATCGTCTGTTTAAACCTACATCGGTAACACAATATTAAATATTAGTTTTCATGAACTTATTTCATTTTTTTTCTTCATATTTCCAGTCCAATATCATTTATTGTTTTTATAATGTTTAATTAAATCAGGATAAGAATTTCTCATGATTTCAGTATAAATATTAAAAATTCTCAGATTTGAGTGATTTTTTTTCTCTATTTTTAAAAATCTATTTTCATTATTTTGTTTTATATTTCCAGTCCAATATAATTTATAAATTGTTTTAATATTACATTAAATCAGGGATGAGAGGCTTTCGAAGATTTTAGTGTAAAAATATGAAAACAATCCTCAGATTTGAGTAATTTTTTTTTTTTTCATAATTTTTTTAATTTATTAATTTTTTTTTTTAACACATTTTTTTGGTATTTCTTATTTGTAAATCAGCACTACAAAACAAACTAATCATTGAATTAGCCTGGAAATAGGTTATTATTCTTCCTCTTTTCCCAAGCATTCCAGTGATACCAACGTTTTGAAAATCGGACAAGAATTAAGAAAGTTATGATATGGAATCCGAGAAAATCTAGGAAACGGGTCACAACTCAAATGTACATTTCTTATGTTTTTCCTTATAAAATAATTGCCATTTACGGGCCTAAAATTGCCGGATTCAACATGTCATAACTTCCTTATTTTTGGTCACAGGAAGATGATCCTTATATCATTGTAATCGTCTATTCAAGACCTTGACAATGATACCAGTTGTATTGGAATCTGTTGATTTTGAAAATTTTTGTCACATAGCTATATTGTGAGAAAGGTAATTTTTGTGAAATTTGGATTTTAATTTTTTTAATTTTTTATACTTATAGGCCTAATAGGGTTTCAGGTGAAAAATTATTCCTAAACCAATATGCTCAATATTTATATCAAATTAAAGGTCTTGGGGTCTTGAGTAGACTGTGATAGTGATACACACGCACAGCGTTCGTGCTCGTTTCCCTCATAAGAGCTTTTGAAAGGGTGTAAAAAATACACTATCCGCTCAAAACTAAACACAATTACGGCTCAAAACTTTTACATATGATAGAAAAGAGGTGTAAAATTCATTCAGACATCGCTCTTACCTTTCAACTTAAAAATTTCACCTCGAAAAACGGTGTTTAATTTTTTATCTCTTTATAACTTCGGTTGTAGAGTAGCTGTGGAGATCGAGCAAGCATGGGTATGTAAAGGAGCCCTTTGACTTAATATGGAAACCCGTTTTCATGTCAATCACAATGTACTCGGGCGCGGAGACAGCTCCGAAGTGGATGCCCTCAGCAGAGTGTGGCAAATTTTACGGGCTGAATGCGCCCGATCTCGGAACACTTCGCGAAAGGCTGGGCGGGACGAGAGTGGTTCATTCATAAAAACCTAGCCTTTCGCACGTATTTCCGATTGCTATTTTATGTACATTGTTGGATAGCTGAGACTATAAGCTTTCCAATGAGCTATTACATGTAAGATTTCGACAGGTAAAAGTAATAGAATTTTTTGATTTAAAATTTTGATGTTTTTTGTTGCGGGCGATGCGCTGTGCGTGTGGAGGGCTTCGGTCAAGCACATACAAACTGAAAACCCTAGTTATAGGCCTAATTCAAAAAATGTTTCGAAAATTTCACGAAAGTGAGCTATTGCGGAATAGTGCTAGTGGATTTTATGCCAAAAGTGTCTGCTTGGGCAAGGTTACCTAATCAATAACTTTTAGGTTGTAATAATTAGCAGATCAAAAGTTTAAAAAAAAAAAAATCGCTCCTTTTTTGTACATGTGGGGCTAGGGCCAAGGATACAGAGGGAGTCCAGTGTATTGGCCCTAGAATGGGGCTAGGATGAACCTACAGTTAGACTGCCTCTGACCCCCGCAGTCTCCTAATAACAATATGACATCAGTGTCGCTGTGAGGATCAGACCATGATCAGACCATCAAATCATACAGTACCCACTTACAAAATATTAGCAAAATCTTCAACTCCTTATGATTTCTCCCTTTAATTTTCCCCTAAAACCCTTTTAATTTTCATACTCATCCTGCCACTCAACCACAAATGTATTTTTTTTATTTAAAAAAAGTATGTTTTAGGATTGTGATATCAATGTTATATTGACCATGTTCATTGTGTTGCCTTTGCGTATAGTTCAAGACATCTACAATTACTTCAGGGCTATAATTAAGAGAGATGAGCGTAGTGAGAGAGCTCTGAATCTGACTAAAGATGCAGCTGACCTGAATCCTGCAAATTATTCAGTTTGGTAGGTATTAAAACACTAAGAAATATTTAAGTAAGACTAATTGCGGTGACACCATGTGGAATCTCAATTGAGTAGTAATTAGTTCTGAAAAGAATTGGTGGTACAACTCGACGTTTCGATCAGTATGCTCTGATCGTCCTCAGGAGAATGCCGGACTCTGGAAAATGCAGCTGCTTAAGTAGACTGCTGGAGGATCATCCCATGAATGGATGCTGGAGGATTAGTTCGTTGAGGCGCGCAGGCGGGAACTGTTGAGACTAGGATCCTAGGGGTTGGGGGAGAGGAGTGTGTGCTCACTGAACTGAATCAGTTGTTGACAAGCACAGGGGGATGGAGGGTGGTTGACTTAGGATAGGAGATCCCTCAGTCTGGGGTGGGTTATGGACTTTGGATATAGAAGATCCTTCAGTCTGTAGTAGTGGTCGCCAAATGGATGCTGGAGGATTAGTCTCCTGAGGACGATCAGAGCATACTGATCGAAACGTCGAGTTGTACCACCAGTTCTTTTCAGAACTAATTATTCAATTGAGATTCCACATGGTGTCACCGCAATTAGTCTTACTTATCATCCTCACCATGCAAACTTACAAGTTTTACCTAAGAAATATTTGTCGAGAAAACTGGGCCAATTTCATAAAGAAAAAGTGGAAGTTTGAATTATTTGTTACTATAGGATTTAAAGGTCCTAGGAAATAGAAATTTTTAACAGTGAAAACAATAAAGTATACCTATTGGAACATATATTTGTCATTTGTCTATTTTATCCCCGCCCCTTTGCACCATTAAAAAAATAAATTCTAAAATTAGGCGCCACGCCTCCCCTACCTCCTCATTATCATATTATAATCCGCAAATCCGTGGCGTAGACCTAGGAAGTTCCAGCACTACTCTGCGCGAAGTTTCAGTCAAGTCGCACTCAAAACCACTAGTTGATGAAGTTATCGGATGTGTCATATTAGATCTTCTTTTCAGCTAAATTTAGTAGATATCCCACATTTTTGGGAAATGCCTTGTAGGTGTGTTGTTGCTGGGTGTAGCAACACCACAAAGGAAGGTGTCAGCCTTCACCGATTTCCACCAGACCCTAAATACAGGCGAATTTGGACGGCGAGTGTGAAGCTGACCAGGGCGAAATGGTCAGGACCAACGGAGCACTCTATGATATGTAGCGCTCACTTTGAGCCAACATACTTTAACCGGGGGCTCCAGAGCCAGTTTGGCATGAGATTTAAAGCCATGCTGCGCCCTGATGCAGTGCCAACAATATTTCCCTTAAGTCAGAAGGCCAAGAAACGTCCAGAAAAGAAAAGAGGATAAGTTGCTTTGTTTTCCGTGTAACTTACATGTGTACGTGCATGCACCCACAAGCAATAGGCTTATTACTAACGTTCGAGGTCGATTGTTACACTGCACACCACATTAACGCTAAAAATGTCGCTTCATTGTGAAGTCACTGAAGATGTCATTGTACAATTCTTTGACAATGTTAATTATGTGTGTGATTTTTGGATCTTGTTTCAAAATCATCGTGCAGAATTATGTTTTGAACGGTCATAACGACGGCTTACACAATTCACCAATGACTCCTGTCCCGTGAATCCATGCCCTAGATTCGAAGTCGCCTTGCGCTTCGTTTTTCGGTAGAGCATACAGTACAGATAAATCGCAGCTATACGGTCATGTTTACTATGGAACTTGCAAGTCGTGTGCACATACACTGTACATGTGTACGTTGCGCACAGTTTATGACCCTTTTTTATAATCCCACGGTTTAACCATGGAGCAACTAAACACAGTGGCGTGGCCGAGCGGTCTAGCGCACCGAACTCAAGTTCTGGTGTTGCCAGCAGCAGGGTGTGGGTTCGAGCCCCGGTCGTGACACTTGTATCCTTGAGCAAGGTACTTAACCATAATTGCTTCGTCCTTCGGATGGGACGTAAAGCCGTAGGTCCCGTGTGTTGTATAATGCACGTAAAGTGGATTGTCGTGGCCGAGCGGTCTAGCGCACTGAACTCAAGTTCTGGTGTTGCCAGCAGCAGAGTGTGGGTTCGAGCCCCGGCCGTGACACCTGTGTCCTTGAGCAAGACACTTAACCATAATTGCTTCTCTCCACCCAGGGGTTAAATGGGTACCTGTGAAGGCAGAGATGGTTTGCTCTCTATGCGCTAGAAATGGCAGCAATTGAGCTGTATACTCCCCAGGGAGCTGAGATGGTTTCAGGAATGATTTATGAGCCTTATGAGCCTTATGAGCAGGGATAATAATATAATGCGCCTTGAGCGCCACTTAGTTGGTGGATACGTGCGCTATATAAATCTATACATTATTATTATTATTATTATTAACATTGGAGCTTAGTTTATTCATGGTTTATTGCTCCATGCTAACCACAATTACCGTGCCCCCGGCCTCCTAGGTCTACGTCACGAACAGCGCCACCGCGCGTTGGGCAGCATTTGAAATTAGATGAGGCAATTTTTGTAAAAATCAAATTAAAAATAATTAGCCCAATCCAGACAAAAATTAAACGTAAAATTGTTTTTTATTCATATCAATTGATAAAATAACAAAAGAAAATAAATAAGCACAATTTGACTCTTCCTAGGACCTTTAAGGCTTTGCATGGTGGGAAATGGTAATTAGGAAAGTTTTCGGAAGCACCATGTAACAAATCTCTAAAGTAGAGGTGTTGGCTCTAAGAAGAGCCGGTTTTGTTCTCAACGTTTCGGCAAGTATGTTCCGGCCGTCGTCAGGAGAATGGAGAGATGTGGAGAGTGGTGTCTTATACACTGCTGGAGGATCCTGTTGTGGGCTGAACTGCTGTGATTGGTGCTCGCTGGAGTGTTGTTGCGTGCTGGAACTCTTGTGATTGGTGCTCGCTGGGGTGTATTGTCTGTGTGGTGGTGATGCCTGGTTCTGCTGAAGTGTTGTCTGCCATATGCTGCTGATGTTGTTACTAACTAAACTTTTGACATAAAAATGTACACTGCATATGAGACTGGCTGGTTGTCTATTTTCATTGGATAACATGTACTTAACAGCTATCTGAAAACAGCTTGAACCTTCTCTAGATTTCTGAACAATACTTTTTTTAATCAGCAGTAAATGAATTTAGGGGAAATATTTAATTTGAGGTAATGAAACCATTTTCATTTTCAAATAAGAACCGATTTGAATGCTTACACAAAAAGGTTTTATTTCAAGTAGCTAACTTCCTGATTAAGACAAGTTCATGTTATATCTGGCTATGAATTATGTATTTTTCTTGATTTGTAGTAGTTTGTAACAATTTTGCAGTCGATATTGTTGCTGGCTTTAAATGTCAGAGTCAATTATGCACAATGTCTAGATATTATACTGATAAAGGGTTCTGTACACACACCTGTTTATATGATCAGCTAGCTATATGTTATCAGTCTGCACGATATACAAATAAGTAACCTTTAAAATAAGACAATCTTGGGGTTACTTCACTTAAAGTATAGACTTGCATTCAATTCTCTTTGATCCAAATTACTTTATTTTAAGGCTGTACGTTTTCGGTTATTTCGGGAACCGGATACCTGAAATTGGAAATCTTCGGATACCTGGGTAACCGTAAACAATTTTGCAAAAACACATAAATAATGCTGAATGTATAAAATAACCAATAGCCAATAAGTCTTGTTTTATTAAATGTGGACTTACTGTAATAATTCCTCACGCACATTTTGTTAACAAAAAAGCGGAAACTTCCATTTGAAATTTTCGAAACTTGTTTACGGGTGATTGGAACCGAAAAATGGAACCAGTAATGAGTTTCGGTCGGGTATCTGGATACCCGGCACTGCCTTACTTTATTTCTGTTTTCATAGGCATTATCGGCGTGTTCTTCTCCAGTCACTCAAGAAAGATCTTCAGGAGGAGATGGGATATATCAAACATATTATTGAAGATCACCCAAAGAACTATCAAGTCTGGTAAGACTATTGAAGATATATCAAACATATCATTGAAGGTAAGCTATATCACAAATGTTAATTATGTGTACAATAAAGAATTCACACAATCACACCTGTGTGGAGTGACTCGTCAAAAGTGATTTGGGTGCCCAGGTGTTTTGTTGATAATAATGGTTTCAATCCATTTAGTTTATACTTCTTAATATTGATAATAATAGGCATCACAGACGTGTCCTGGTTGAATGGCTCAATGATCCCTCCAAAGAACTAGCCTTCACTGCCAGCATCTTGAGGATAGATTCCAAGAATTACCATGCCTGGTCCCATCGCCAGTGGGTCCTCCGCACCTATGAGCACTGGGAGAATGAGCTGGAGTTTGTGGACAGACTCCTTGAGGAAGATTTGAGGAACAACTCGGCCTGGAATCAGAGATATTTTATTATCAGTAACACTTCTGGATTTACAGATGAGGTCATGGCCGGAGAAGTCAAGTAAGTATGTTATTGTGTTTGTTTTTATTTAACTCTTTGTTCATTCTCAAAGTGGTTTATACACATTTTTATGTTTTTTTTTGGGGGGGGGGGGGGTAGTATACATAAATAATGTAAACTACTTCTGTTTGTGTCGTTTAAGTTTTCTATTTACTCGTACTAAAAGAAGACTTGTCTGCAAACAGAATTCTCTCTGTAATACTGTGGTGCACAGTTCAATTTAATAAAATGTTCTTTTGGTGTACTCTTCAATTGCAGGTACACACAGGATTTGATTAGCAGAGCTCCTAACAATGAGAGTGCATGGAATTACCTAAGAGGGTAAGTGTCTAAGAGGGTAGGGTAGGTATATTATAGCTAATACAAGACTCATTCACTTTATGTTCACTGTTGTAATATCTAAGTCACATTACAAAGTGGTGGCAGATTGTTGAAAAATAGTTTTGTTTGTCTTGATTCCATGAATTTCTTCTCTGTCCACTCTACCATCCCAACGTTTGCAACTGCAATCTTTTTTGTGTTAAACATGCTACAATATTCCAGTAGCAAACCCCGCTGTTTGATGATTGTACATTTAGTAGATTGATCTCATAATGCTAGATGGATTTTTTTTATCTAGGGTCCTCTCAGACACCAACATGAATGACTTCCCCAATCTGACTGATTTCTGCCAGGATATGTACAATAGAAACATACGATCACCATATCTACTTGGATTCATGGTAGAGATGCAAGAAGAACAACTTGAAGGGGGTAATGGGGATGAGAGTGTCTTACAGAAAGCCACAGAGGTATGGAACAATTGGCAAATATTGTGGAGTTGGGCATTGTCACTTCTTTAAAGCCACTGTACAATACCAGTGTTACCTTCCCTTAAAGCCACTATTGGTTATATCAAAACACATCAATTAACATGAAACTTAGTTGATGTAAAGTATCAAACATCACGTATTTCTGTCTGAGGTGCTATCTCTTTAATACAAATAATGAAATTATTTCGAATTTTTGTCCGCAATGAAATAAGCTGAAACTTTGTTTCTGTACATATCTCTTGATATGGGTGCATTTAAAGACATTTTGACATTTTACCAATACTGTGTTTAACTATATATGCTAATATGTCATCCACTTCTGCAAAATATGTATAAGACAATACACAAAAGAACAAAGAATTTACTTGATGTACATGTATGAGTTTTGTACATTTCAAGAACATTTTCAAGTTTTACATGCTGCAATAGCAATACATTTTTCAAAATCAATACTTATGAATTTAAATTTCAATAAAATAAATTTTCAGAAACAAATAAATGCTGTTTATATCCCTTCTTTCTTTCAGCTGTGTAAGGTGTTAGCCGAACAGTTTGACCCCATCAGACGAGAGTACTGGAACTACATATTAAGATCCCTACAACTACGATTTGGAAAAATACAAGACAAATCAAACAAACATTGATCTTAACTGAGCTGAAATATAATTCCATTGATAAACAATAACATTTGAAAGCATACATAGGAATATTATTGCAGAAAGTAACACGATCTTTCCCAAAACCAGCTTTCAAAATAGTGGAAGGGAAATATTGTTTGTTTGAAGACAACCATGACCATGTATAGGTTTAATAGGGGCTGATTTATTGTTTCAATGCCAACCACCAAACCTGCTGCAATCATGTTACAGTGAAACCTGTGTAAAATGACCATCCAAAGGAAACTGGCCACACTGTACAGGTTGATTGCAATGTGCAGGGTTTGTTTGATAATCTGTGTTTGGGACCATCAAATGCTGGCCACAGTGGGCAAATATTGTCCAGGTGACAACATAATTAGCAAGTTTGACTATTTGAATGAACAATTCTAAACCTGATATTTGTTAGGATTGAATAAGTGACAGGAGTATTATTACTGATAGTGTATAAAGATTATCAAACTCATTGAAATAATGATTGGCTGATTAATGCTGTACTACTGTGATATTACATGTATTGGTGTCATTTAAGGTAATTTCATCATCAAACAATCTAGAAAGGAGAACTTTACTAGGTTTACACAATCAATTTGAGGCAAAATTCTTTGCCCCAAAGTCACCTCAAGACTTTATAAGGTTAGGAAATAAATATGAAAACCAAGTGCAAATTTGGCATACATGAAACAAGGCTGCATGCTTGCCACAGATAATGGCAAAATGCCATTGTATTATTCATGTATTTTATGCACAGAATATGTAACCATTCAACATATAGGTTTATATGGTATTTTGATCGACAATTATCTAGCAACCAATTGACATGGGGCTCATTCTCAGAAAGTCAATTCTCAAGAATAAAATAAATTGTTTTAGATAAGTGAGCTGTGCTGCTTTGTATGTGTGATTAAAATTGTACAAAATGTACCTTATTGAATTGTTGAAATATATCAATTTCACAGAGCCACTAAACATGCTTTGTCTTATCAATGTTTATAAACCCCTAAATATCTCCAGTAGTATATATTGGGTATGAATGTTGCTATAAATACAAACAAGTGATACATTCATTGTGCCATATTTTGAGACCATAAGTTTGCATACATGTATGTTGGTTTTTAGTGTGTTAGTAAAAGTTGCACAAAACACATCTTGAAATTGTCTATTTGTTCCTCAATTCTTACATTGCACATTGGGAATAAACAGGTTGGTCTGAGCCAAACTCCAGTTGTATCCCACTCCAGTTGTATCCCAGTTCAGTTTCTCCAAGATGAAGATGTTAAAGACCGGCCGAAGAGCGTTGTTGCTAGATTACGACCCTCACAAGATGATTGTGATCCATTTTTCTTTCTCATTTAAAGTACTATCCCATAATTGGCTGATTTTGGCAAATTTTACTCCTACCCTAATGATGTTCAACACAGTACCTTTATACCGAATATAGTACCAAAGGCATAATTTTTTATGTTTGTTTTGTTAAGGGGCGGTATACAATACAAGTACCTGATGTTTTTTCTCAGTATTATTTTGTTCAGATATAATTAAAAAGCTAAGCTATGGGACCAACCCTGATTATGTGAGAAAAAACAACTAAATATCATCTACAGTCTCAAAGTCTAAAGAAATGCTCTGGAACAAATACCTTTGAGCTTTTAACACTTTATTGCTCAGAGGAACATGTTTTATGATGCACAGTGCAAAACTGATAAAATATAAATAAATTTAACTTGTGAAGGTTTGATTTCAGTGTCATCGTTAAGAAATAAGCAATATTCTTAAATAAAAGTGTATATTGGCTATAAACTCAATTACATGCATGTCTTTGGTCATGCATTACTAACTGCAAAATAATTTCAGTACATGTACATGAACATTGTTTCCTCATTGGCTATGAATGGAAATACAGAATCCTCTCTGTAGTAAAAATAACACTGGTACAAAATCATTACATCAGACTGCAATACAATCAAGAAATATGCATAGAAACCATCCTGTAAATTATTTAGCTAAATGCAAGGAAATGGTAAAACATTCTATTACCAAATTCAATGAGAGCGAAAGATTATTGAACAAATTTGTATCTTTTTCCCGTTTAAAGTGAAGGTAATGGTAATGTACGTTCATTAAATTAAAACCCACTAGCTTTCAAAAATATTTCATAAAAATAACCTGTGAAAACTATTTTTAATGTTCAACAAAAACACAATTCCCATTTTATCTAATATGAAATTAATTTCTCAAAATGTAAGTTTTTAGATAACTTAACTAGGGCCTATTTGTTTATTTGACAATTTGGTAATTACCAATGTTGTATGGTACAATATTCACCTTCAATATATTCCGGAACCATGATATCATTCATACAACTATACCCAATTATAAATTATACTGGTACTTACTAAAATGGACACAACATGAAAGAAACTGTTTAACTTAATCTTACGTTCCATATAAGGTGTACAACTGCTTTGATGTTGTGACCACAAACATCCTACTCTTGCAAAAAATCTTATCCTTGTAACATACAGATAACATGTGAAACAATGCTCTGACCACTTAAAACAAAATGAATTAACAAAACTGTTTTCAAAATTCAATTTTGTTTTTGACTTGCATGAAATGACATGTAGTTTTTCTGGATTTTCTCTCCATTTTTGTAAATCAGAATGTGTTTCAACAAAACATGAAAGATGTGACTGAAGTCTTAAACAAATTGCAAAGTTAGTAACACCTTGAGTCTTATTAAGGGGGATCTACTCCTGGTAAAAATGAATGACCCTGTTAAGTTGGATAATTGCTACATATTTTGACAAAAAAGATATAACTATTAATTTGATAGCTGATACTGAATAAGTATGAATAAACCAATAAATGGATTGTCCAGGAATAATTTCCCCTGCAGTTTAAAATACTGTGCATGGTTTCATCATTAACATAACTCCTTTTTGGCAATTTAAAACAATCCGAAATATAATTTCTTTTTAAGATATACATGATATAGACAAAGTAAAAAATGGAACACATGCATATAGTCATTAAAATGTAAAATCTATAAAATTATAAAATATAAAGTCATCTGATATAAAAATGAATAGAAAATGTTTTTCATAAACACTTTAAAAAAAACTGCAAGTTGCACAAATGTTTAACATGGAAAAACTATATTAAAAGTAATGATAAAGATACATAAACAGATATCTTTGGTAAAAGCAAAATTGTCTTTTTAAGTAAATACCTCATTCTTTGGGCTAAAATAACTAATTTGTAAGAATTGAAGGGTAACTTTGGGGACAACCTCTTGTAACAACTGCCATATGGCACCCATTTCATTTGTATCTTATGTTTGAAAGTTGTTTAAAATAAGCTTCATACCTGGTGTGCTGTAAGATCTGTATTCAGGATAAAAAGAAAGTAGAATTCATTGAGATTCAGCGTTCTTCCCCTAATATTTGCATAAAGCAACCACCCTCTTCCTTCCCCCACCCCACACCTATCCCACCTAGTTTCTTTTGATCTATTCATAAAATCTCATAGTCTCCCCTTCTCTCACAAAGCTATTTTAGAAAACGATCTTTACTCAACAAATTACACTTTTTAACAACTCAATCTTTAAATGTCAAACTTGTTTACACTACAAATTAAGTTAAAGTGAAGGTACAACATTGGTACATGTATTCTCCAAAAAATAAAATATCAGTTTTTCATAAAACTCCTTTTTTTCCCCGAAGGCACGCCATTGCCCCTACCACACAGACCCCCTTTTACCCACCAACTGCGCCACTGCTGCAAGCCCCGTGTTTCATGAACGGTGAATGTACAGCCTATCCATGATTGGTTACCAAATTATTCAAAAATGCACAGCTCTAGTAAAATTAGTAAACTAACATCCAAATTGAATTTACATCTTTAACCAGCATATAGTATACAATTGTCTGTAAATGCATCAATACTTTATAAGAATCAAGAGAAAACCAAACTGTAAAAGGACATAATTTTGAACTAATTTTATTAACAGAAATATTGTTGAATACCATCATCACCTTTTGAGATTTGTTTTGAGATGACCAGGAGGAATAGTGGTTTTAAAGGGGGTGTATTATTAATGTCAATGCTTACTTGGGGTTTATAATGGTAATGAAACCAACCATCATATGAGGAGTTATGCCATCTGACATGTTGTTATTCTCAAGAATACATAATAAATACTCAAAACTAAAATGGATCTCTGGCCACTGATCATTTCCACATAGGAATGAATACTTATCTCAATGTATTTCACTATTATCTCATTTTGACAGGTTGTTTTCTGTACATGTATGTCTCTTCCATTTTCACAAAATATGAATACAAGAAGATTAACATTTCATGTTAAAATTAATATAAAAGTTGTTTTCTGATCTGTATGCTTTTTCATTATATAAACGACTCAACATAATAAAGTGCAACAGATTAGTTGTTTAATTCATGAATGATTCTAAGGAAATAGTTGTTATTAACATTACCAATGTTGTACATTCTCTTTTAATCAGTCATACATGTTCTTGTACAGAAATTGTTATAACAAGAAAATTTAGAGCAGAATATCAAAACAACCTGAATTATATCAACTTCCTGAATAAAACTGCTCCAACTTGCTCAACTTCAGCAATTTATGTTCATATAAGTAACAGCTTTTTACAATCTTTCCAAAACTTTGAACATTTTACTGAAAATGTTTAGTCGCATCTGACTACAGTGTTAATATTTTATGCATCTTGCTGTTCCAGCCATCTAATAATGCTATCTAAGTCTAACATATATGATTGATGTCGGATATCATCATATGCTGATCTCACAGTTGATTTAACCCACTTAATGGGTGGAGTCAACTCATCCAGGTAGCTCTCTACTAACCTTGTTACCTTTCCTAGATCCTTAGTATTTCTACTTACTGGTTGGCCTTTCTCTTCATCATCAAAGCTCAGCTTGACAACACTTACATTCTGATTGCGTTGGACAACAATGTCTCTTGTATGACCATCCATTAAGAAGCTATGTAGTGTCAAAGCCACTTCCCCTGCTTCTAAGTCCTTATATAAGACAGCCTCATGGTATCCTTTGCCAGTCTTGAACTTAATATACACTCCATTAATAAAACCAGCTGAATGAAGCTGGTGTGCATACCGCTGTTTGAAATCTACCTTGCTATCCCATAGTATGTTTATCAAAGAGCGGTAATTATGGTTGTCAAGGTGAAGCACTTTCTCAGTCTTCATTTCCTGATAGATTGCAAAGTACGCTTCATCATGATTGTCCATTGCTGCTCTTAATACTTGGTTGAATAATGGACCAAACTTCAAATCTGTCAAACATAGAATGTACAGATTGGAAATTATTCTTAACAAACATTTTTCAAATAAATCTGTCTAAATTTTCTGAATACACTTATCTAAAAAACAAAAATACAAAATTGAAGGAGCCTTTGAGATATGTGGTAAGATGACTATCACCACACTAAGTTTGCAGTGGTTTTTAAAGTTATCTCTATACTTACAATTAATGCGCTGATGTAAATGCTTCAAGACGACTAGGCACTGTGAGAATGCCAATTTGTCCATACTTAATCGTGCTAACTGTTCAAGCTTCCTATAATGATGCTGAAATGTTGAGTTTCGATTAATGTTGTTCTCTTCATCAACTGGAACATATAAGTTGGGGTCTAGAATAAAATAAACAAAAAAAAAACGAATGCTATTGAAAGGACTAACTTCTCATAGTTACCTTGACAACAGAAGTAATCATGTTTTTAAACTTTTGTCATCACAGCCTTTTCTTTGAAAATACTGATGAAAGAAGCAACAGCTAAAAATTCATCTTAAAAATCCAAACTATAAGCTAGGTACCTCAGAACAGTACAGTTGTAACCGATTAAATTTATGGAAATTTTTAAATTTTTTCCTTCAGAGGGTTTATAATTTCCTTTTAGAAAATGAAACAAATAATTGTCAGCAGGTTGGTTAACCAATAATTAAGTGCTCAAATAAATCAATGACGACCCACCATAACTTAATTTTGGGAAAAGTAAACTGTAAAAACCATGCATCAAAATTATTTTGCTTTCCTTTCTTCAAGTAAAAGGGCAATGTTCTGATATAGGTGTTACATCTTGAATTAATATTCCTTATTTAATTACTTTTCCTTATTTAATCTTCTTCACTATATATATATAACAAATGTTGTCTTACCTTCTAGTAGCTGTAATATACATCTTGAATTAATATTCCTCTTTTAAAGATATCCCTCAATCTTCTCCATTAAATATATGATAACATAATGTTGCCTTACCTTCTAGCAGCTGTGCTGCAATTTTAGGATCTCCAACTTCAAGGCAGACTTGTATCACCATGGATATCCAACAGTTTGAGATTTGTGTGATGTCAAAGAGTTTTAGTTTAGGATGTGGAACCAGTATGTCTGAGTTTAGTTCTTGAGTGTACTGGAAGTTGTTACTATGTAGACAGTCCAAGATGTAATATGCTTGTTGCCATTGATGACTGGAACAACACAATGTCATGCAGTTGATTCCAAGACGTGAGAGGACTCGCATCAGGTTATCAGTGACTGGATTATTACCTTAACAGAAAAACATGCTAAGTTTAATACTGCTTTGTGAAATATTTATTTTCTAAAGATGGTTTTGCCGAGAGTTGTATTGAGAAAAGTAAATCTTCTGTAACACAGACAGATTAAAATATGCTCACTTTGCAAAATCATTTACTATGTTTTTTCATCATGTAAAACTCCATTTTGTTTTCCTAATAAAATACCTGTACTCATCATTGAGTAATTTGAAGTTTGACCTAAGTGTAACATTAACATTATGCATTCAATTTCAAACTTAATTCCTACCTTTCTGGAAGTGTCTACTGAAAATGGAAACAAAATTGCGGAATTTAGCTCCCGCCGTCTCTGTAGGATTTAGAAGTTTCTTCAACAGCTCCTGGACAACTGGTTTAGATCTAGCGACATCGGGGCATCGTTGACAAAGATCAATAAGTGTATCTTTAGTTTCTTTCCATGATGTACATTGTTGGATTGAGAAGGATGCTTCAAAGACTTCACTTGGGCATTTATTGCTGTCAGAGTCAATCAAATTAACATCTAGATCATTGCTGTGAGGGAAATGAAACAAATTGTACATAAGAATGAAGTAAGGTTCGCAGGTACGAACATGTTAAATAATCTATTGTATGACGACAGAAGAAAACTTTCTCCTGAAAATGTTTGGAACATAAAAAAATTCCTAGTCTAGATCAAACCTCACCACTAGTTCTTCCTATAGTCAAGATCAAACCTCACCACTAGTTCTTCCTATAGTCAAGATCAAACCTCACCACTAGTTCTTCCTATTGTCAAGATCAAAACTCACGACTAGTTCTTCCTATAGTCAAGATCAAACCTCATGCCTAGTTCTTCCTATAGTCAAGATCAAACCTCACCACTAGTTCTTCCTATTGTCAAGATCAAACCTCACCACTAGTTCTTCCTATAGTCAAGATCAAACCTCACCACTAAATTTTCCTATAGTCAAGATCAAACCTCACCACTAGTTCTTCTAGTCAAGATCAAACCTCATGACTAGTTCTTCCTCGTCAAGATCAAACCTCACCACCAGGAGTGTTGTGGCCGAGCGGTCTAGCTTACTGGACTCAAGTTCTGGTGTTAGCAGCAGAATGTGGGTTCAAAACCCGGCCGTGACACTTGTGTCCTTGAGCAAGACACTTAACCATAATTGCTTCTCTCCACCCAGAGGTTAAATGGGTACCTGTGAGGGCAGAGTTGGTTGATTAGCCCTATATGTGCTGTAATGGCAGCAATTGAGCTGTATACTCCCCAGGGAGCTGAGATGGTTTCAGGAATGATTTATGAGCCTTATGAGCAGGGGTAATAATATAATGCGCCTTGAGCACCACTCAGTTGGTGGATACGTGCGCTATATAAGTTCACACATTATTATTATTATTATTAGTTCTCAGGATCACACTCTTATTCATCTTCCCTTTTTCAATCATTTTTTATCCAGAAAACCAGAAAGCATGCTCTTTAATACCTTGGCATAAACATGCCAGGGCCCTTGTGAATATTTTTTTTTTTAAAGTAAATGAATGATAAGATACATATCTTACACTTAAGGCATGGTGGTCATTTTATAAAATGTATTACATAAATTTACTTACCCATTGTCTTCTGACTTAGTGTCTGTATATTGTGCAACAGTCTGCCTCTCATTCACCTGGAGTTAGAATTTAAAAAAAATCATATTGTTGCATTCCCAATATATGAGGGTAAATTGTTTTACAGTTACATGTGGGTCAACAAATAAATAGGAAGGACACAACTTTTATTGTGACACTCAAAACGGAGTATACAGATTTATTATCTTATTCTCATTTAGTTCAACAATATTAGAGACACAGTGCATCAATAACATGTATACATGTACAAGCGCTAGCGTACATGTTTATTAAACTGTATACTAGTACTGTTCAGAGTATAGAGCATACACATACTAAACATGGGAATGCCATAACTAGCTGCAGGCCGGTAATGTGAGCTGGTCGACTCAATTATACCAGACACTGGTAAAAGGTGGTTTAAAAGAGATACCAGACCACACTAGATAGGCTAACCTAATGGTCAATCGACGCAATGCACTATTGGATCAACAAACGAGGCACTAGACCATTGCACTATACAAGTTAATTATCACAATGTCATTATGGATCAACCACACTTTTACAGTATGCATGTACAGAAGTCTGGCTATTGCTAGAATAGACATAAGGCTGTTGAGACCATATCATTCGTAACTGCAACTTATATACAAATCTGGAGCCTACGAATGAATAAAACCTGGTTAAGCATCTTATTAGCCAATGAGAAGCTTACATCAGGGTAGGGATGTGTACAAAATCAGGTCAGAAACAGGTTGTACTTCCACATAAGGAAAGGCATGGGGAGAAGTTAAATTGAGTGACAACTGAAAAAGGGCGTGTTTGTAGAGACACCTGTAATTACTTGGCACAATGCTATGTGTAGCGTAGCATTGGGTTGTATACCGGAATATGACACATGGACCACGGATTATTAAGAGGGTCAGAATGACTGTTGGCCATACTTCACCCATGGACCCTGCTTGATGAAAGAAAAGAAAAGGAAAACATGCGATATACAAAACAACAGACACGTTAAACCATGCTTCTGACAATTACTTTGATTATCTTTTTTTATTTTTGTAAATTTAAATATTTCTCCTTTCTACATGGAAAATTAAAAGAGGCATGTAAAATAATGAACAACACAAGTATATTGTTGTATTCAAGTGAAAATGTAAAGAAACTCACGGCAGCCACAAGAGTTTGTAGAGCCTCATGTTCCTGGTCTTCTTGTAATGCTTTCTTCAGACTATTGATAATGTCAATAGAAGGCTAGCAAGAAAACAATATAATGGCAATGATCAAAATCTAAGGTCCTGCTTATATTTACTGCAGCTCACAATAGTCACATTCAAATCTAAAAACAAGTACTTGTCTCTAAAATAGTCTAGTCACTCTTCAAATTTGGCCAACATATTGCAGGGTAAGCAGGCCTACTGAATCTTGATGAAAAATCATCTACACTAAAGCAGATACTCTCTATACAACTAGCATACTAAAGCAGATACTCTCTAGAAAACTATCATACAACTCCAACCGTGTCAGTAAACTGTGTGTCAATGACATATCCATACCAGTCTATACCCCTCTCCAACTGCTATCCCCCTCTCCAACTGCTACCTCCCTCTCCAACTGCTACCCCCCTCTCCAACTGCTACCCCCTCTCCAACTGCTACCCCCCTCTCCAACTGCTACCTCCCTCTCCAACTGCTACCCCCCTCTCCAACTGCTACCCCCTCTCCAACTGTGTATTATAATGTAACAAACTTAACATAATTTTGTAGTATTTTTGTAATTCAAGGTAGGCACTTGTGAATGTACTCTCTAATGGGAAACTTTTGAGACACTAGATGTCAGCAGACTTACCAGATCTTTTGCATTGTTTTCAGTATGTTACGCATGCTTAGAATTACATAAACAATTCAAAGGTCTGTTATTAGAATGTTGAGCCTAAAATCAAGCTGTGTACTTACCGATACTTTCCTATGGATCAAACCAATAACAAGGTCATACAGAGGGAAGATATGATTGTGACTGAGGAGCTTACTACCTAGTTGGTCCATCAGTGCCATGTCCATATCGGCAATGTTGGGCTTTGTAGGTAACAGGTTGTTGAACACTTTCATTGCTCTAATCAATCAATTATCAAAATGCAATCAATATAGAATGTTTTTACAGGCTTCATTGTAAGATATGTGCATGGGTGTTTTATGAAAAAGCTCACAATTTTGATAAGTGTCTTATTGGAAGAGAAAGAATTAAATTTCTCCACTATGGATGACATTCTTTATAAAATAACACTAAAAGAATATAGGAAGTTTATTCAGATTTTTTAAATATCAAATACGGTTTTTCTCTATAATCTTTAAAAAGTTGCTTTATAAGTGTCTAAAATTAATAATCCTCCTTACATTAAGTGGAATGTTGACAACCTGACAGATTCATTATCTTGAAGGAGATGTCTCATCAGTATTATACACAGAAGTGTACAGTCATAGTGAGGGAGTTTTGAAATCTCTTCAAGAGCTTGATAAGCAACCTATAGAGAAAATATAATTAATTTTCAATAAATAAGTGGATTTTGGAGATTAAAACAATTTATCATAAAAACATCTGTAAATTAATATTTGCCCTGACATAGCTCTGCACTACATGTATACTCAATGCTTTCCCATGTCTGCGGACAAAAATATACAGGTGAATCAGGCAGTAATTGAACCCACAACCTCCTGCCTACTGGTACAGATGGCATAAGAGCAAAAATCATATTGTTCAATCTCACTGATGCAAGAAACATCCACAAATTCATGCTAAAAAAATTTAAAGGTGTTAAAATGATATCTGAGGAAGTCTCCAATAGGATTGAGAGAAATATCCAGTACTTACAGACCATTTATCAGGATCCCGAACACATTTTCTAAAACATCCATGCAAGATCTGTGTCAAGAGTGATAGGTTTGGAGGGAAGAAGGTCTTCTGTAGTTCTGCCCATGCTTTACTGACATGTCCCCTATTGCAAAGGTCTCGAATATAGACATCTATATCATTCTTGGAGGGGCTTTGCAGCTTCTGAACAATTCCACCGTGTACAGGGTTATAGACATGTAAAGATGGAACCATACAAGTACTGACCGCTGAACATTGGGTTGTCATGGTAGAAATCGGTAACAATGGTTGATGGAAGATGGTAGATGCTGCATGATGAGGTAGATATTGCAGAGTATAAGGATGTTTGTTAATTTCAGAAGCTGGACACGAGGGCTGAAACACTGGAGGAGGGGGTGGTGGAGGAGGGGGTGGATCACGAGAGTTTGATGGTAGGGTTCCAAAATAGCTTGGCTGGTTGCAAGTCAAGTATTTCCCTATGGTATTTCCAGTTCTGTCTGATGAAGGACAAATGCTGCTCCACTGTAAGAAATCAACATAACAGTGTGTTTCATAATAATACAATTAAAATATCTCCTCACAGTTAAAATAGCCCAAATTCTCCATATTCAACTGCTTTGCACTTAAATGCACTATAACAAATTGTTTAAAAACTAATCAACTAAATTTAATTCCTACTTCTTTAATTACAATTTCAACAGTCTTACACAGTCTATACTACATCATAGTGTTTTACAGTGTAGGCCTTACTAATTCCTTGTTCAGGTCATCACAGTTTCTCATATACATAAATGATACAGTGCATGTAGCACATTCTATCTATATTGAGTCTCCCTATTATAAGTCTTTTCTAACAATAGCAGGACTTCTGACCTTATGCTCTTGTTGGGCGATACCTAATTATCATGAAGTGCGACTGTCCAGTACCTTGATTGGTGCAGTGCATAAAGCTGACTATTGGACTAGTGGTCTAGTAAACATTACTGTCCAGATACTCCATATAACCAAGCTGTGGTGGTCCGCATCGCCATGACTGACCAGCCAGGTTGCAGTAGAAGTGCCTACCACACTGACTGGCCTGCTTTGGTTTAACCAACGAACAATGGTCCTAATAGCCTTAGATGGTATGTATATGCTCTCTAAACACATACTACCTTAAAGGGGCATTATCGTCATGATCACAGCAGACTTTCAACAGGGCATGGAATCAGTGTCCTGGTTTAAGATGAACACAATGACTGAAAATTACTTACTCATTTATGAAGCAGCAACGGTAATATGACCTTATCATGTGGGGTATTATTTTCAGCACTCTGATTCCATGCCCTGTTGATCATGACAATACTGTCCCTTTAATGTGAACTGATGATATGTACTATATGCTACCACTCCTATCATATACATGCTGTCAATAAACCTGTATACTCCGTTTTGACTGTCACAATAAAGGTTATGTCCAATTTATTTGTTGACTAACGTAACAGTAAAGCAATTTACCCTAATATAATTGAAAAGCATCATTTTGTTTGTTTTAATCAAATCCAACTATAGTAAATATACACTTACTTGGCATTGTGTAGTCTCTGGTTTAACATGTTTAAAACAGCATCTTTGGCGCTGACAATGACCAGTACGTACAAAATCAAAACAGAAGCCTCTGGGTATAGCCTACATAAAGCAAAGGAAAAGATGATTGACACTTGGAACCAGAATTCATATATTCTATCTGAATGAAACTATATTTCATGGTTGTTGCTTTTCTGAATGTTTTGGAGTGAACCGTTCAAAATGATAGTCATTGAATTGTAACACTGTGTTTGCTGTCGGACGAAACATAATGAAGTAGAGATGAAGGAACAAGGGAATAAAGAGTAAAAAATCAAAATTGAGGCATTTGTTAGTCCATCCCATTGTCCTCAGACCACAGGCAAACAATTAAACCCCAAATACAGCAAATGATAAGCTCATTAATAGCAAACAAATCAAACCTGATTTGCTAGGTGTGGTGCTCTGGTCTGCTGTGGAAACAACTGCTGATTGTTTCTCATCCCCTTCCCATCATTATTCCTGATCAACCTGCGAAGATCATATGTGGAACAGTCTGTACCACTAAGGCTGCTACAGATTGGTTGGTACTGTGACACCTCGGACCAGTCTACTGTTTGTAGGGGTGTATGGTCACTAGAGGATTGCCTGTCATGAGTTGAATCAGTAATGCTTGATATCGATGGCTGTATTTGGTCCTTTTTCCTGAATTTTTTTAAAACACATTACAACTTACAATTTACTTGTGATAAATTGTAGAAAAAAACAAGTAAATCAGCTTTTGAAAAGAAAATATGTGGATACCACTGCAAATCACAAGAATCAATGACACAGAAAAATCTAGACTGACAATCAAATCATCATCATTATCATTATCATTACCTAAGCTCCAATTGATCTGCTCACCTCATTTGTCTGTCAATCTCAAGTAGCTCATCTCCAAAGTCATCTAAGAAACCTGGAGAGTCACACAGCAAAGAGATGCAGTCTTCTTCAGGAAACTGGAAATGCTCTACAGGGGGAGACAGCAAGTTGTCAGCAAAGTCTCTTGATATGTTTTGAGAGACATCTTTTGAATCTGTGGCTGCAAGACAGTATAAATACAAAGCTAAGCATGGGTATTAGCTGAGACTATGGTTCTGACACAGTATTTATCACTAAACTGATTTGAATCATGACAGAATTAATGTTAGTGAATAAAGCATTCAACATGAATTATTGACAAATAATACTGAGCTTATAGGCAGCCTAGCCTACATTTGACTTCTGAATAAAATTGCAGAAAATGTAACAGGTCTCAAAAATAAGAAAAGATGAGTTGATGGTTTTCTGTGCAGAAAAAATACCAACTGAAACAATTTGGCAATTATTATTATTAAAAACTGTAAGACATACAATGACAGACATATTACCTTGTGTGTGAATATCTGGTGTTGCTAGTATATTTGTTGTATTGACATTACCACTGTAATTCTGTGCAGATATTCCCTCAGGGTGTGATTCTGTTATCACTGACGTGTCATAAGATGGGTGCAGGGTTATTCCCTCTGATGCAGTCACACAAGATGACGTTTTTGAGACTTCAAATGAATCAGGGACTACAGGAGGAGGGCTACTAAGGGAGTTTATCTGATACTCCATAGTACAATCTGTTGCAGTTGTCATCTCATCAGCTGTTACAAAACCAAATAAAGGGAGAGAGTCTTGGAGTAAGATGCACAGTATTAAGATAAACAGAAATAATAACCAAAAGGAAGAAAAAAGGAGAAGTACATTGTAATAATGATGCAGGGTTTGGGGAAGCAGGGTTTGGGGAAGCAGGGTTTGGGGAAGCAGGGTTTGGGGAAGCAGGGTTTGGGGAATCAGGGTTTGGGGAAGCAGGGTTTGGGGAAGCAGGGTTTGGGGAAGCAGGGTTTGGGGAAGCAGGGTTTGGGGAAGCAGGGTTTGGGGAAGCAGGGTTTGGGGAAGCAGGGTTTGGGGAAGCAGGGGTTGGGGAAGCAGGGGTTGGGGATGCAGGGGTTAGGGATGCAGGGGTTAGGGATGCAGGGGTTAGGGATGCAGGGGTTAGGGATGCAGGGGTTAGGGATGCAGGGGGAAGAGCAAACAAGATGAGGAAGACTGGAAAGCTGAAAATCTCTTACTTGGAATATTTTCTGCATCATCGACTGGATCAGGACTTTTGACATTAAAATCCTCACAGCATTCTTTATCTGATTCTGTCACCTCAGACTGGCTTTCTGATTCTGTAGATACTTCATCATTCTGTAGCTCAATTGTAAAATGTGAACTCTGCTGATCTGAACTCAAAATAGAAGCTTGACCATCAGCCTGCTCTGACCTCAGCTTGTCAGGAGCTTGACCATCAGCCTGCTGCTCTGACCTCAGCATGTCAGGAGCTTGACCATCAGCCTGCTGCTCTGACCTCAGCATGTCGGGAGCTTGACCATCAGCCTGCTGCTCTGACCTCAGCATGTCGGTAGCTTGACCATCACACTGCTGTTGTTGTTCTCTACATGGCACATGAGCTTGACCATCAGCCTGCTGCTCCGACCTCAGCATGTCAAGAGCCTGACCATCAGCCTGTTGCTCTGAACTAGAATCAGGAAACTGACCATCACCCGTTGACCCTGTATCAGTAAAAAAAAACTTGTTATTTAAACTCAGCATTCCTGTCATTTTCCGTCAATCCACACTAACTGGCTTGACATTCCATCACTACATGTACATCGTGCAAGAAAGCTTGGCATGCAATTTGTTATGGAAAGTTTGGAGTAAAAGACCATACAAAATAAAAAATATTTTCAACTCTTTTAAAAAGAAATTCTAAGTAGGAATAACCAAAAATAAGACAATGTACTTCGCCACGACCGCGAATGGTGGGAAATTAAACAAATTTCATCAGGGACACTTTCACTGAGCCTATTTTGATGATGTACAATTATGGGAGGGTGAACGCCATAACTGTTTACTGTGGTACGTTTTGAGCACAAACCATATTACATCACGTGCAGCTGCAATGTTACCAACTACGACTTCCAAAAGGGTCTTTGAAGAAGTTTCCAAAAGTAGTACTGACCAATTGTGTTGTTCATCATCATCATTTTATGGAGATTATACTGATGCCAAAATTGGGACATAAAATCCGAAATATGGGACATAAAATCCAATTAATTGTAAGCCCGAAATGGATAAAATCCAGGCAAAAATGGCACAACCGAAGGAAGGTCTTGAGTCCAGCATAAGAGCACATAATGGTAGCCTATTTTTCTTGCTTTTTTCACTGCAAAATGTATCCAAATTGTTCATGTTTTGTGTCGATAAAAAAATAATCCGGTGCTGTCAACCAGACTAATATTTTGTACCATGACTGGGCTCTACATGCAGTAGAGTAGTTTTTTGACCAAGACGGTCAAAAAAATTAATTCATAAAAAAAGACGGACCAATGAAGAAGACATCTCACAGGTGGATAATCTTCTGGGTCCCCTGCATCCCTTTCCATTCCCCCCCACCATCTTGTTAAAGACCATACAAAGTGCCTTGATTTTTTTTGACTCATAATTGTTCAGTATGTATTTAGCTATTTATATGCTATTAAAAAAAAACCTTTAAACAAATCAGAAATTGCTGAAAAAATCATAATTTGCAGCCAAAATTCCAGCGGTTGAAATCTGCGATGTAACTTTTTTAGATGTTGGACATTTATAACCTGTGGCGGCCACAAACATTTTTCCTCTTTTTATGACGTACTTTTACAGGAGGTTAAGCAGCTGTCTGGTTGCTGCCGCGTTGCTGGTTGTTGGTCTGGTTGCTGGTCTGGTTGCTGCCGTCCATGGCTGTACATGTACATGTGTGTGTATGGGATTCCCCTTGATGTACATGTGTGTGTGTATGGGATTCCCCTTGATGTACATGTGTGTGTATGGGATTCCCCTTGATGTACATGTGTGTGTATGGGATTCCCCTTAACATGCAATGCATCTATTGTGTATATATTATATTGTGTGTGCGTGTGCATATGTCAGTGCAGTGTGCGTGTATGTCAGTGCAGTGTGCGCGTATGTCAGTGCAGTGTGCGCGTATGTCAGTGCAGTGTGCGCGTATGTCAGTGCAGTGTGCGCGTATGTCAGTGCGTGTGCGCGTATGTCAGTGCGTGTGCGCGTATGTCAGAGCAGTGCGCGTATGTCAGAGCAGTGCGCGTATGTCAGTGCGTGCGCGTATGTCAGTGCAGTGCGCGTATGACAGACTGGGGTTACAACCACACAACACCAGACGGAACGACGCTGAGCGACTGGACCTCCAACGCCGACGCACTGCTGCTGTTCGACCTCCAAGCTTCTTCTCTGCACGCTGGAACACCTACACCAACCCGGACCTGGCCTTCGCCGTGTGCCGCGCCAACGACCCGAAGCCGGAGAGACGCGTCATTGACAGGTTCCCCCGCTCACACCACCGACCGTCCATCATCAAAGTGCCATCACTGGTGCAGCCAGTAGTGGGCAAACCTGTCAAGAGATGGAACTTCCGGAAGGCTAACTGGCAGTCGTTTGCTGCAGAGACGGAAAGAAGAACAGCCAGTCTCCCGGACCCAGAAGCTGCCGATATGGATGCCGCATACGCAGCCTACTGTAAGGTCCTCCTAGGTGCAGCAAAGAAAAACATCCCGCGTGGCTTTAACAAGAACTACATCTCGGGTTGGGACGACGAGTGCAGCCACCTCCTGCGTGACCACCAGCAGGCTAGCTCCAGGGAAGTGGACGCGACTGCAACGGCACTACTCCAGAAGCTGGACGCCACCCGTGGGACCAGGTGGACTGAAATCGTTGAGTCGATCGATTTTACCCACTCTAGTCGCAAGGCGTGGCAGACCATCAACCAGCTGACAGGCAGAAATACAACGCCACCCAGGTGCCCGGTGACAGCAGATGCCATCACGTCCCAGCTCCTGAAGAACAGCCGCTTCCCGGATGCAGACAAAAACTTTGCCCGCCTGACGTCGCGCGAGGTGTCTTCTCTCTCCAGGGCGGCCAGCGCCGATGCCAATCTCTCGGGAGACTTCACAGCAGCCGAACTCAGTGCAGCCATGAGCAAGCCGGGTAAGTCACCAGGCCGTGACAACATCCATCCGGAGTTCGTCATCCACCAGAGCACAACAACATCTGGTTGGCTGTGCTTCCGTCATAGCCCTGCCGAAGCCGAACAAACCTGCGGAAGATCCCAAGGCCTACAGACCGATCTCGCTGCTCTGCGTCCCATTCAAGATTCTGGAGCGGATGATCCACAGCCGCATCGACCCAGTGGTGGACCCACAGTTCCCGCAGGAACAAGCCGGTTTCCATCATGGCAGGTCAACAGTGGACCAGGTAACATTACTTACACAAGACATCGAAGACAGCTTCCAGGACAATGAGAAAGCTGGGGTGGTGTTCCTTTTGGCACCAAAAGGAGAGGCCTCCTTGCATATATTTTAAGTAAGTAAATTACCGTCAAATACGGAAGTCTTCCGCAGAATCCGGAAGAGTTGGCAGCTCTGCCACCAGGAGTCCCATACCTTGCTTTTACACTAAACTCACTAATTCATAATGGAGTTAACACCTACACGAAGTGAAGGTATAAAACATTGTTGTTAAAGATTTTCTTTGTATTTTTAACATGTAGCAAGATGTACTTTTGTTCTTGTGCATTTTGCATTAAATAAATATCTTATTTATCGTCATGTAATAACCTGATCCATGGCATTTTCTTCAAAGAACATTGGATTTGGGCCATTCACCATATTGTATCGGGCATGACCTGATTTTAATGCGCTGTAATGTGCCAATAAATAAATAGTATGTTACGAAACTCTGCTGTAGCATAAGATGCATTTGATCTTAATTTGCATCAAGGAATGTGTACAGCCAAACTTGTTTACTATGCTCATTGTGAGTGCACTCATTTGGAATAAAATGCTGTGGGACTGGGTTATAACATGGCTGGTCTTTTGAAAATAATAACAGAATAAGTTCCACCTTGATTATAAGTGTTGATGACATCACTGTCAGAATCTCCATCCGTTAAATCCATCATTCTGGCCTTGTCTCTTGAGAGTACAACATTATCAAATCGGCTAGTAGAAATTGGTATAAATCTAGCTTCTTCTGATCCACTTGTGACTGTAACCAATGGTAGAGTACAGGATACTTTAACAGTTGATTGGTTACTGAAGGACATCATTGATACATGTGTGCATACAGACTCTTCCACTGTAACAACTTTGACTGATGGCGACGCTGAGTACTTCTCTGCAACTAAGCACTCCTCAGATGAGGTCATTTCAGCTGTACTACTCACATCCATTGATTCATACTCACTCAATAAGATCCCCACTGCAAGAAACACAATACTAATTGAGATATCCATTGATTCATACTCACTCAATAGGATCCCCACTGCAAGAAACACAATACTAATTGAGATATTCATTTGTAAATTATTTTAATTATTTTTGAGTTTTTACCAGCTGAGACTGAAATTTGTATTTTCAAAGAAAGTGTATGTTCATTTGAATGCAATGTTGATATTGTTTCGGTTTGCGGTAACACCATGTGTTTATCTCAACTAACGTGAAGCTGAGGTACAGGTTCTGAAAAGAACCGTATCACACAACTCGTATCTCAACCTTCGTTAAGTGAGAAAGGTTCAAGGGAGAACCAATTTCGGGCAACTCGTTTTTCTCTACTGTCGCTAAGTGAGAAATATGGTTCAGGGAGAACCATGGGGACTTCACGGGTTAATATGGTTCAGGGAGAACCATGGGGACTTCACGGGTTATTCTCAACGTTTCGATTAGCCTGCTCTAATCTTCGTCAGGAGAATGAAGAGGTTTGCCGATGCAACTCCTAAAGTAGTATTTACTGGGATTATGTGTAGAATGGGAAGTGTTCCGATTGGTGCCACTGTTGTGTGATGTGTTGTGATTGGTTGCCACCGTGGCATTGTTCTTGTTGTGTGTGTTTCCTGCTGTGTGTGAGTTGCCTGCTCGCTGAGGCGTGTCAGTTGACAGTGGCGTGTCAGTTGACAGTGGGGTGTCGGTGTTGGTGGATGGTAGGATTGAATGCCAAATGTTGCTGATGAAAAAGCCGATGTCCTGGGGGACAGTGTCATGTTTATGAATCTCAATAACCACTCTGATACGACGGGTGTACCAGTGCTTTTCCGGGGCTATGATCTTTGCATTTTGCCAGTCAATGATGTGGTCCAAATCGGAGTGTTTGATGATCGCAGATTTGTCACATTCCCCTCTGCGGCCGTGGGCCTTTTGTTCATTGAGCCTGGTCGTAAGGTCTCTGCCGGTCTCGCCAATGTACACTGACATTAAGGTCTACTACCGGACTCGAAACAAGTTGGGAACGAAGTTACACACCCACAAGGACAGACATGATCCCAGCCATCAAGCTGGGGTTTACCGAATTCCTTGCACTTGTGGGAAAGTGGCACCAATCGGAACACTTCCCATTCTACACATAATCCCAGCAAATACTACTTAAGGAGTTGCATCGGCAAACCTCTTCATTCTCCTGACGAAGATTAGAGCAGGCTAATCGAAACGTTGAGAATAACCCGTGAAGTCCCCATGGTTCTCCCTGAACCATATTAACCCGTGAAGTCCCCATGGTTCTCCCTGAACCATATTTCTCAATTAGCGACAGTAGAGAAAAACGAGTTGCCCGAAATTGGTTCTCCCTTGAACCTTTCTCACTTAACGAAGGTTGAGATACGAGTTGTGCGATACGGTTCTTTTCAGAACCTGTACCTCATCTTCACGTTAGTTGAGATAAACACATGGTGTTACCGCAAACCGAAACAATATCGATATTCCACCATGCAAAGCCTCAAAACTTAATGCAATGTTGACTTCAAATTACACTAATAATTAAATTTTTACATTCAAAATCTGCACCAAACTGTATAATACTCTTTAAAAAGACATATTTTCAAAAACTTGCCTTGGTTTTTCAATTCACAATCTATGTCTGATGTCCTGTCCTCATCGATAACAAGATGAGGGGATGAACAGCCATATAACGAATGAAATTCAGACACAGGATCGTTTCTCAGGAGTGATGATAGATTGTCAGTTAGTTGTTCAGGTAGTGATACCTCTGGTATAGCACAGCCAATATAAGCAGGAGATAATTCATCTGTTGACATAACTTCAATAGTATGTGCAACCTCTGGTACCTCAACAATCTCAACAGCCTCTGATAGAAGGAAATACACATATTTTATACTATTTCCATATCTAGCAAAGTCAATTATTAGTATTATTATAACACAGACACATTTAGAATGCATTATACAGGAAATAAGGCCCATTAGGCTTATTCACTTCATCTGCTGTTGTTAAGCCCATAACATAGTGGTTGAAAACAAATCTAAAGCAGCATCATAGCACATTTAAAAAAAAGTTTTAACTACTTTTATTTTATTCATTTTTACTTTTTCTTTGGCTGGGAGGGGGGAGGAGGGGAGGGGAGGGGAGGGGGGAGGGAAAGTCAGTGTATTAAAAAAAGGTTTCACCAGTTTAATAACCAGTAATAATCACTGATGATTTCTCTTCTTACCTGAATGTTGAGTCATATTGCCATCCGGCCCTGACAGACTTTGTGTTAAAGCCATTTCACCTATTTGTCTTTCATCATGATGTCTTACTGATGACGTCAACTGATTAACCTCTTCAGGTTTGGCTATCTCTGAACAAACAGATCTGTTATGACACATGGATGAAATGATTTGCGATGGTTTCTGGAAGCCAAGTCGATTCCATGTTCCTTCAACTGCCTTCAGGCCTCTGGTCATTTTTTGAGCTATTTTGGCAACAGATGTCATTTTGGCACGAGGTGTCGTTTTTGCACATCTTTTTATATATTTTTTATGTTTCTTATTGGCAATTCGATCCAGGGGAATGGAAATTTTGAAGTTAAGTCTCGAAAGTTGGACCTTGGGCTGATTGGCTAATATTTCAGACAAAGAAATCCTCCCCAGGTTACTACTGCTCAGGTAAAACTGGTTACCTCCCAACTCTGCTTTATCCATCACTCCATCTCTAAGAACCTTCATCACTCCATCATCTCCAAGAACCTTCATGTCTCCATCATTTCCAAGAGCATTCATCATGTGTGGTAATTTATCTTTGGTCAAGACTTTTTTCGTTTTGCTAAGGCACAGTGAAAATCTTTCTTTTACTGGCTTCTTCCTTTTCTTGACATTTTCTCTTTCTCCAACATCATCTATTTTCCTTTTGTTGCTTTTTAGCACCATTCCATTAGCTTTATCTCCACTGATTTTGTCATATTCTTTTGTCATATTCAGATAAACTGACTTGCCTTCTCCTTGCACAGTACTGTCATCAACACTTGCTAATACTTTGTTACCCCGTGTTTGTTTCATGTTAAGTGAGGTGTCTGCAGAGAGTGTTTGTTGAGGCTTCATTCCCCTCTGCAGTGCAGTCATTTTATTTGCAATGAAATCAAATTTGACAGATACACTCTTGGTTGATTCATTTTGTGAGGCATTCACATGAGGCATTGGTTTCATCCGATTGTCGTTAATGTTACCATTAGCTTGTGTTAATGAAGGGTATGCAGAGACAATCTGTGCAGTTGAGGGCTTTCTACCCCTCTTCTGCAGAGTTTTATTTGCAATGAAGTCACACTTAGTTGATGCACTTTGTGAGGCATTCACAAGAGGGTTCAGTTGTGTGTCAGTGTCCTCGTCATGACTGTTACCCTCACTTTGTTTTTGTGAAAGATCTGAAGGGGATGTTTTTTGACGTTTTCTTCCCTTCTTCTGTGTAGTTCTCGTTTTCTTTACAGTGAATTCATACTTTGTTGGTGCATTAAGTGAGGTATGCAGAGGAGTTATTACTTGCATCTGAGTATTGTTATCCTTACTGTTATCCTCAGCTTGTATAAATGAGTCTGCAGATGATATTTCTGGAGACTTTATTCCTCTCTTCCCTGCAGTTCTTGTGTTATAAATTGTGGAATTACACTTGATTGGTGCACATTGTGAGACACTCACAGGAGGAGTCTGTTGCATCAAGGTGTCGTTCTGTGTACTTCTTGTTTTATTTGCATGAGTATTCTTAGTTGGTACACTTTGTGATACATTCACATGAGGCATTGATTGCATCTGGATGTCATCATTTTTACCCTCAGCTTGAGTTAATGAAGGCTTTGCAGAGACTGTAAGACCAAGCAAGGGCTTTCTCCCTCTCTTCTGTCGAGTTCTCAATGTATTCATAATGGAATCACACTTGGTTGGTACACTTTGTGAATCATTTATAGAAGATATTGGCTGTGGCTCATTGTCCCTGTTATATCTGTTTACTTCCTCTTTCTTGCATCGCCGTGGCCTATAATCGATTTTGTCAACCAACTTTCTGCCATTTCTAAATGGCACCAAGGTGATGTGTCCATCTTTGTCAATTTGGTTGTCAATGTTTACAGAAAGACTCGGATGTTTTCCTTTCTCCAAAGCTGAAAGCTCATGTTGTAGACTCAATCCATTTCTGTCACTTTGCCCTTGTTGTTTGTTAGTTTTTTCAATTGGCAGCATCCTACATCCGATATCAACTTTGGTTCTTGTTTGTTTTGAGTTAATAAGCCCGGCACTTTCTCCTGACATTTCTTGTTCTTGCCTTAAGTCGTCTCTATCTAAAACCTTTCTTTGTTCTTGTTCTTTGTGATTCTGATAAATGTTACCCATCTTACATGTGGTATTCCTCATTGGACTATTTGCATCTTTTATTTCAGGATCATTTGAATGTCTTGTTCTCCTTGTTTGCCTTGGGTTATAAGTCCCTGCTTTCTGTTCTCTCTGACCCTGTAGATAAGGCCTTCCCCTTTTCCTCTGTATCTCACCAGTTTGAGCAACTTTCTCTGTGATAACCTGTTCCTTTTCACTCATTGTCATCTGTTTGCCCGTGACCTCATCACCTTTGACCTTATCAACTTTATTCTTTCTTCTCCTGACTGTACAGACATTCCTTCTCTTATATTTGCCTCTGGACTTTCTCTGCTTAATGGAGTCATCTTTGACTGCCAAATTCCCTGTTGCGTTTTCTGGAACATCCATTATTATACAACCATTGACTGATATCTCATCTAATCCTTGACGTTGACTTTGACTTACTCCATGGATGCAATCTTCCTCTTTTCTGTTCTCTTCACTTAGTGTGTCTCCGTCCTCATTAAGTGTTTCTTTTTCAGCTTCACATCTGCCATCTATTTGAAGTATAGTATTAGTGTGATTGTCTTTACAGACTTCATCAGGCAAAGCTCCATCATCTTCCTCCTCATCCTCCTCTTCCTGTTTTCTGTCAGAGTCAGAGTCAATGTTTACAGAAAGACTCGGATGTTTTCCTTTCTCCAAAGCTGAAAGGTCATGTTGTAGACTCAATCCATTTCTGTCACTTTGCCCTTGTTGTTTGTTAGTTTTTTCAATTGACAGCATCCTACATCCGATATCAACTTTGGTTCTTGTTTGTTTTGAGTTAATAAGCCCGGCACTTTCTCCTGACATTTCTTGTTCTTGCCTCAAGTCGTCTCTATCTAAAACCTTTCTTTGTTCTTGTTCTTTGTGATTCTGATAAATGTTACCCATCTTACATGTGGTATTCCTCATTGGACTATTTGCATCTTTTACCTCGGGATCATTTGAATATCTTGTTCTCCTTGTTTGCCTTGGGTTATAAGTCCCTGCTTTCTGTTCTCTCTGACCCTGTGGATAAGGCCTTCCCCTTTTCCTCTGTATCTCACCAGTTTGAGCAACTTTCTCTGTGATAACCTGTTCCTTTTCACTCATTGTCATCTGTTTGCCCGTGACCTCATCACCTTTGACCTTATCAACTTTATTCTTTCTTCTCCTGACTGTACAGACATTCCTTCTCTTATATTTGCCTCTGGACTTTCTCTGCTTAATGGAGTCATCTTTGACTGCCAAATTCCCTGTTGCGTTTTCTGGAACATCCATTATTATACAACCATTGACTGATATCTCATCTAATCCTTGACGTTGACTTTGACTTACTCCATGGATGCAATCTTCCTCTTTTCTGTTCTCTTCACTTAGTGTGTCTCCGTCCTCATTAAGTGTTTCTTTTTCAGCTTCACATCTGCCATCTATTTGAAGTATAGTATTAGTGTGATTGTCTTTACAGACTTCATCAGGCAAAGCTCCATCATCTTCCTCCTCATCCTCCTCTTCCTGTTTTCTGTCAGAGTCAGAGTCAATGTTTACAGAAAGACTCGGATGTTTTCCTTTCTCCAAAGCTGAAAGGTCATGTTGTAGACTCAATCCATTTCTGTCACTTTGCCCTTGTTGTTTGTTAGTTTTTTCAATTGACAGCATCCTACATCCGATATCAACTTTGGTTCTTGTTTGTTTTGAGTTAATAAGCCCGGCACTTTCTCCTGACATTTCTTGTTCTTGCCTTAAGTCGTCTCTATCTAAAACCTTTCTTTGTTCTTGTTCTTTGTGATTCTGATAAATGTTACCCATCTTACATGTGGTATTCCTCATTGGACTATTTGCATCTTTTATATCAGGATCATTTGAATGTCTTGTTCTCCTTGTTTGCCTTGGGTTATAAGTCCCTGCTTTCTGTTCTCTCTGACCCTGTAGATAAGGCCTTCCCCTTTTCCTCTGTATCTCACCAGTTTGAGCAACTTTCTCTGTGATAACCTGTTCCTTTTCACTCATTGTCATCTGTTTGCCCGTGACCTCATCACCTTTGACCTTGTCAACTTTCTTCTTTCTTCTCCTGACTGTATAGACATTCCTTTTCTTATATTTGCCTCTGGACTTTCTCTGCTTAATGGAGTCATCTTTGACTGCCAAATTCCCTGTTGCGTTTTCTGGAACATCCATTATTATACAACCATTGACTGATATCTCATCTAATCCTTGACGTTGACTTTGACTTACTCCATAGATGCAATCTTCCTCTTTTCTGTTATCTTCACTTAGTGTGTCTCCGTCCTCATTAAGTGTTTCTTTTTCAGCTTCACATCTGCCATCTATTTGAAGTATAGTATCAGTGTGATTGTCTTTACAGACTTCATCAGTCAAAGTTCCATTATTTGGATTGTCTATGTCATCCTCTGTCTTCTCTACCTCCTTTTTTCTACTCAACGTTTCTGTTTTTCCATATCCAATATCTTTGTCAATTTCCATTTTATCATCAGCATCACTTCTTGTGTAATATTGGGCTCTTGTATTTATTTCATTGTGTTCACTAACTTTGCATTCTCTGTCACAGACTTCAGACAATGTTTCATCTTTCTCTTCATCCTCTACAACCTCCTCAACTTGCTTTCTGTACAAATCTTCATCTTGTCCATTTTCTTTCATTTCGTCAGGTTCATTTGTTGTGTAAACTTGGAAGCTTCTATTTGTTTCATTGTCTCCACAGTAACTGTGTTCTTTGCCACAGACTTCATCAGGCAAAGCTCCATCATCTTCCTCCTCAACTTCTTCTTCCTCTTTTCTTTCCAAGTCTTTGTCTTGCCCATCTTCATTCTCTTTGTCTGTTTCAATTACATCATCAGCTTTGACTGTTCTATATACTTTGTCTTCACAGTAATTGTGTTCGTTGTCACAGACTTGATCAGACAAAGTTCCATCATCTTCCAAGTTTTTCTCCATACCCTCTTCCTCCTCAACCTCCCTTTCCCATTCGTCTTGTCCATCTTCATTCTCTTTGTCTGTTTCAACTTTGTCATCAGCTTTGACTGGTGTACATACTTGGAGTGTACAATTTGTTTCATTGTCTTCACAGTAATTGGTTTCTTTGTTACAGACTTCATCAGGCAAAGCTCCATCATCTTCCTCCTCAACCTCCTCTTCCTGTTTTCTGTCAGAGTCTTCGTCTTGCCCATCTTCACTCTCTTTGTCTGTTTCAATTACATCGCCAGCTTTGACTGTTCTTTGTACTTTGTCTTCACAGTAATTGTGTAATTCTTTGTCAAAAACTTCGTCAGGCAAAGCTCCATCACCTTCCTCCCCAACCTCATCTTCCTCTTTTCTTTCCAAGTCTTCATCTTGCCCATCTTCATTCTCTTTTTCTGTTTCAATTTCATCACCTGCTACACTTGTTTTATATACTTGGAGTCTACTCTCTGCTTCATTGTCTTCACAGTACTTAGGCGTACGTCTATCAGTGACATCAGGCAAAGTTCCATTACCACCCTCAACCTCGTCTTCCTCTTTACTGTCCAAGTTCTCGCATTGCCTACCTTGGTCATCTATGTCCTTTTCTACATTATCAGCATCATTTATTATGTCTTCTTGGAGTCTCATATTTATTGTGTTACATTCACAGACTCCATCAGATAAAGTTCCAGCGTCTTCAATGTCACTGACAATATCATCCTCATCATCTTCCTCCCCTTTCTTTATTTTGTTCCAAACTTCACTATTTGCATCTTTATCATCTATGTCTTTTTCAGATACATCATCTTCAACTCTTCTATCTAATGTAAGTCTATTATATGTCTCATTCTTTTCACTGACTTTGAGTTCTTTGTCACAGACTTCATCTTGCAAAGGTCCATCATCTTCGTCTTTTTCCATGTCCTCTTTCTCCTGCTTGTGAATGATAAATCTTCTTATCCCTCGATTGACCCCTCGGTGTTGGACAATATTCTCTGATGGCAGTTGATCTCTAACAATGTTTTCCTCAACCTTGGAGTGCATACAACTTGATAAAATGCCTGAACAGAAAATCACAGAGTTATTGAAGGTGTGATATGGATTGTTCATATTTTTTAATTATTCAAAATTTTCAGGGTAACAGTTTTGCATACATGTATCTGTTCAACATCATTTGCTTCTGACAAGCCCCAACAGAACAAAGATAATGACAATTTGGTAGACTGCTAACCACAGATTTAGTTGCACAGGTATGATAATCCCAAGGTCGCAAGAAAGATCCGTCTTTTTTGTTCACTCAAAAAACTTAAATATTGTAAATAAAACAACCATCGTGTTATTGTAAATTATTCATCATGAGAAATAATACAGAATCTGACCTTGTTGTGAACAAGAGAGAATCGTAGTTCTGACCTTGTTGTGTACAAGAGAGAATCTTAGTTCTGACCTTGTTGTGAACCTAAGAGAATCTTAGTTCTGACCTTGTTGTGCACAAGATAGAATCTTAGTTCTGACCTTGTTTGTGTACAAGAGAGAATCTTAGTTCTGACCTTGTTGTGTACAAGAGAGAATCTTAGCTCTGACCTTGTTGTGTACAAGATAGAATCTTACTTCTGACCTTGTTGTGTACAAGAGCTTTGTATTAACCGAGTTTTACCTGAAGGCACTACCATCATAAAATATGGTTAGAACCCCTCCCCCTTCCCCAAAAAACAAACAAACAAATCCAAAACACTGTCATGGTTAGTATGCACCAACTTGTTCACATGGAAAAAGAACATGTGTAGCTGGGCACTGCTGCATGTGAATGGATAAATGATCTTACATCCAAAGATCTTTCCTGTAAATTGAAGCGTATACATTATTGAAGATTTGCTTAAAGGGGGACTGACATCCTTTATTGTGTGTGTACTTAAGGCGTTTTGTAATAAAATATTGTTTTTGAGACCCACCTGTGTCTATTTAATCATTGATTTATGAGTACAAGTATTTTAAAACAATGTTTGAAGTGTTTGGTGGAAGCTTCATTTGCATAAGATATGTGACGTAAGGTCGGGAAGATCCGATGTGTACATGATGTACATATACATGCAAACGTTTCACACACGTAGCGTCGATTTCATTTCTTCCGTGATTTTTGTTTCCGGAACTAATAAAATGCCGGGAAGATGTGTTTCTGCAGGATGCAGCAACACCACCACAGACGGTGTTAGCCTTCATCTGTTCCCAAGTGACCCAAAAATCGCCGTATTTGGACGAGCAAAGTTCGACTGACAAGAGTAAAGTGGTCAGGTCGATCGGCTCACATAGTTTTGTGCAGCGATCATTTTGAGCCGAGTTTTGAGCCGAATTTCTCTTCCCGACATGACGTCACGAACAGCTCCTCCATGCAGGGCGTAAAAGTGGGGGGCATTTTTACAATGGAAAATAACACTCTCAAAAACAATAAAAACACAAAACAAAAATTGTATTGATCTTTTACTGATATAAAAGAATAAAACGATCACACATTTAACTGTTTGATTTAAATCCATGTCAGTCCCCCTTTAATATGGCGTATATTATCATGAAAGTGTTTACTTATCACTACACACCCTGTGTTCTCCTTCTCTTCATTTCTTTTTCTCTTCGTATTTCCTCTAAAGTTTTCACATGTACAGAGTCCAAATCCACATCTGAAAAAGTGAGAAAACATTGATCTGAAATTCATGAAATATACATGTAACACACTATATCAGCCCCCACAAAAGAAAGGCATCTGGAATTTGAATTGTATTTTAATGCAAAGGAATTTTCCTCTTTTTTTTTAAACTTGGAGAAAAAAAAAATAAGGCACAAATAATGCACAAATTCTGGCCATCTTTTTAAAAGTTACTGAAGGTTATTGCTTTTGGAGGTCAATTCTTATGAAGGTTATTGCTTTTGGAGGTCAATTCTTACGAAGGTTATTGCTTTTGGAGGTCAGTTCTTATGAAGGTTATTGCTTTTGGAAGTCAATTCTTATGGCGGTCGTTGCTTTTGGAGGTCAGTTCTTATGAAGATTATTGCTTTTGGAGGTCAATTGTTATGAAGGTTATTGTTTTTTGGAGGTCCTTAATTGCTGCTGGAGGTCATCACGTGGTATTTCTGTTTGACTCAAGACAATGCAGTCTCTAATACAATCTCTATTAACCCTAACCTTCCAAATTCAACCAAAATCAACCGGAGGATTTGGTTGATTCTGGTTGATTTTGGCAGGTTAGAAAAAAAATTTTGGTTGATTTTGGAGGATTTTGGCAGGTTAGGAAATTTTTCTTGGTTGATTTTGGAGGAGTTTGGCAGGATGGCCCAATGTAACGTTGGTTGATTTTGGAGGAGTTTGGCAGGTTAGGAAATTTTTCTTGGTTGATTTTGGAGGAGTTTGGCAGGATGGCCCAATGTAACGTTGGTTGATTTTGGAGGAGTTTGGCAGGTCAGACAATTTTTTTTGGTTGATTTTGGAGGATTTTGGCAGGTTAGGAAATTTTTCTTGGTTGATTTTGGAGGAGTTTGGCAGGATGGCCCAATGTAACGTTGGTTGATTTTGGAGGAGTTTGGCAGGTCAGAAAATTTGTCTTGGTTGATTTTGGAGGAGTTCAATGGCAGGTTAGACAAATTTTCTTGGTTGATTTCACCATATACTGGCACCTTTTGTTTTAACAGTTCTAAGGTCAGAAAGTCTCTGGTTACTTCCACTTAGCTTAGCCCTAACCCTGCCAGATGCAGCACAGTGCATCAGGTGGAAAAGTCTGGTGCACTTTGATGCAAAATGCAACCACTAACTGCTGTGAACTTTGTAGCAATACTGATGGAAATTGAGGTCAAACCAGCTAAGGGCTGGGGAATTGGGCAAACCACTTTGGGTCCCTGGTCTGAAGGGTATGTCTCGGGTTTCACTCTACTTTCATAGTGCAGTCTGGGATGATGCATTGTACATGTATGGCCCAATGGATTATTTCAAAGGTAAATTTGAGTTCAATAGCAGAAACCCAGAAAAGAATGTAAACAAAAGGAAAACATAAAAAAGAACAGGCAGTGATGATATTTTGTTTCAAATATTCAAAGCCAAACAAAACCTACTACCCTCCCAGCAACTTTTGATGCATCTACGGGTGCATACTGATGGAATTTGCATGGTACTTGTACCACCACTGATATACACCCTTGACTGCCACACGCAGCAAAATGCACCGGTTGATTTTGTAGGATTTAGGCAGTGGGCACCACACAAAATAGAACACCGGTTGATTTTGGAGGATTTAGGCAGTGGGCACCACACAAAATAGAACACCGGTTGATTTTGGAGGATTTAGGCAGTGGGCACCACACAAAATAGAACACCGGTTGATTTTGGAGGATTTAGGCAGTGGGCACCACACAAAATAGAACACCGGTTGATTTTGGAGGATTTAGGCAGTGGGCACCACACAAAATACATGTAGAACACCGGTTGATTTTGGAGGATTTAGGCAGTGGGCACCACACAAAATAGAACACCGGTTGATTTTGGAGGATTTAGGCAGTGGGCACCACACAAAATAGAACACCGGTTGATTTTGGAGGATTTAGGCAGTGGGCACCACACAAAATAGAACACCGGTTGATTTTGGAGGATTTCTAGAAAATGAGCCTAGGGGGCTAGGGTTAATATAATATAAATGAAAAATATAATATAAATCCTAACCACCCCTAATCCTCCAAAATCCTCCAAGGGGCACTTTTTTGTGGAAAATGCAGCACTGTTGGAAACCAGTACTTTCACCTCTTCAAATGGGACAAAATTACTACCTGGCAAGAAGTACAGACCATAAGTGCTGAATATGAAAGATCAACGAAAATGCATGGTGCATTTTGAAGATAAGGGCATGTTTCCAAAAGTGCACTGATGGATTTTGGAGGATTCAGGAACGTTCCTAGCCAGAATACCTAGGGGGTTAGTGTTAAGGGCATATGAATTACCTCATGGTTATTATGCATTATAGGAAGGCTCCTAGCAAGAATACCAAGGGGGTTAGGGTTAATGAAATAATAGATCTTGAAATAATATAATAGAATGAAATAATAGATCTTGAAATGAAATAATAGATCTCTAATATAAATGAAATAATAGATTTTGATAATTATCAAGACATCTTGTTAATTAATAATCTTAATTGTTTTCATCTTAATGAAAACAACAAAGCCCAGTAACATAAAACAATATAATAAGCTAAAACATTCGCAAGTTGTTTTTTATAATTGGATTCAATGAGATAAAGCATACTCATAGAAGTAGTTTTGTCAACATTTCCAATGGTGTACTTTCCCTTGAACTATTTAAAAGGAAGAAATTGTTACACAAATTTGATTAAATGATAAATGGATGACAACTGCACAAAAGCACTTCTTCACCTGGCAATATTCCAAAGGACCACCTTTCTCCCCATCTAGAGCTCCGATGAGGCAACTCATTCAGACATTTCCACCACTTCCTATGTCCTGACTGCTGTGGAGGAGACCATTGTGGATGTGAACACCAGTCTAATCTATCTTGATCCTTACTTGTCCGAAAAAATGACCTATGACCAACCCACCTAGGAAAAGTCAACAAAATGATTTAGTGGTATATAACTTAGTCTTAAACAATTTCATGGTAACAGTCATCGTCATATTTACATATTTACATTAAACTTAAAAACATTCCAGAGCATGTGATGAAATAGTCCGAATGCTTCTTCCATTCAGTCTCCTATTTTTAGAATTATGTAATTTGTCACAGCGACAAATTACATAATTATTCTAAAAATAGGAGACTGTGAACGGAAGAAGCATTCAGACTAGTGATGAACAAAAGAGTTTGTGCAAGGGATCCTCTAAGATTTGTTCATGACCAGTGGCATATGAATTTATTTTGTATACATTAACCCTAACCTTCCCAAATCCTCCAAAATTCTCTTTGCCAAAGTGAAGGATTTAAGGATTAACCTTTGTGTAAAAATATCTACTTTTACTTTCAAACACATTCATATTTGACAAAGGTAGCAAACATATATCACACAATCACAGTGAATTCTTCTTCTTCTATCGTGTCCACACACTAAACAATATCAGTCCATTGCCTCACACAGCATTGGGCTACAGCATTATTAGTGGCAAGGTCTCGAGGAGCACAGGTTATGTCCAACTATAGTATCATGTATGTTACTTGTATGTTACTGATCATGGGGGAACACGGCTAACAAGGGATTACACAAATAAATGTATGGACAGTTATATGTGCAAGGCAATAACAAATAACTGGGGTTGGGTACATGTACTTTAACCCTAACCCCTTGGGTATTTTTACTAGAAAGTATCCTGAATCCACCAAAATCCACCATTTTTGTCACACACAAAATGCTGGTGTCCTGAATCCATCAGAATCCGCCAGTGTAGATATTGGACATATCCTGAATCCGCCAAAATCCACCACTAAATTTCTGGTGGATTTTGGCAGATTCAGGATACCATGCTCACATGAAAATTTGTATAGTATGTTGCTGCATAGAATCCATCAAAATCTAACACATACAAGTGTTGGCTGTACATGTACAGTACATGTAACTATAATCCATCAAAATACATCAACCAACATGACCAAGCAGTTCAAAATTATTGAAATCCTGAATCCATCAAAGTCCGCCATATGCTCAATGTGGAGATATCCTGAATCCGCCGAAATCCTCCAAAACAGGGGGATGGATTTTGATGGATTCAGGGTGGTTAGGGTTAACTTACGCCATTAAGTTATAAGAATTACCTCTGGTATACAAACATCTACTTTTTGTTGACTTCCATTCAACAGTCTTATTTGTTTGTATATCAACCATTTTGCCTTTGAGAAAGAACCTGCTAGTACAAAATGTATAAGTTCAATAACTACTAATTTTCAATCTTATCTGGCAAACAGGCTAGCAAGATATATCACACTCACTCACTCCACTGAGTCAGTGCTCTGTGGATGAAAAACTATTGTAATTTGTATGCTACTGTTACTATACTGTAGCTATGTCAACCCATTTTTAATTTTAATATGGTCAAATTATACATCGTTTTAAAGCTCTTATCAAGAGAAACTCACTGGTGAAATTAGAATTACAATATCTTCATCGGTTGCGGAGTTATGCCTTTTTAAAGATTCAATTTTGAAAACTTGTTCTGGTAATGTATCACAGCGATTTCTTCAATAAGAACCAACCTATTATGATGCCAAAGCAATTTTTATTTTTCATAATAATTTTGACATGTCACTACTCATTTGAAAGAGCAGAGTCTCCTCTATAACATGCTATGTCTGAATTTTGTGAAGTTCACCTGACTGGAGAATTTTCTGCTGAGCTGTCTTTCATCTTCAAAAAGGTAAAAAAAGATCTTCAGTTAATTTAAAATATACCGATTATTAAACAGCTATTTAGAAAACACATTTAATTAACCCTAACCATGCTAGATGCAACAGTTGTAAAATTCTGATGGACGTTGTTGCATTCCGCAGCCAGTATGACCACTACCATTGTATGCAGATGACATGTATGCACACATGTGTTGCTTATCTGTGATAGTACTACATGGCCCAGGGACCCTCCCTGCATACATGTAGCAATAAACAGTGTCCACTGACCCAAGCACTGACCTTGCAATCACTTTTACAAACATGGTTGTACATGTACCATGGAGGAAGGATGGCAAGTATGCCTAATAACCTCAATCCTCCAAAATAATTTTTGGGACAGACCAACATGTACCATGTAACCTCAATCCTCCATAATCCACCAAGCAAATAATCACATCTGCCCTCAATCCTTCAAAATCCTTCACCACCGCAATTTCCACATAACCTCAATCCTTCAAAATTCATCACTTTGGCAAAGAGGATTTTGGAGGATTTGGGAAGGTTAGGGTTAATGTATGTATTTTTACTTTTAAACTTAACTGCATTCTGCGAATTGTTGCATGAGAAAATTTTGTGTCACATTTGAGATTTGTTAAAAAACACATAAAACATTTTAGATCGTTCTCCTTTTCTAATACTTGTAACACTCAAAAAGAAAGACAGAAAACAAATTAAAAAAAGGATGAAAATTATGAGAAATCCACAAAGTAGATTGAAACTAAGGCTTAAATATATTGATGGGAAGTTAAAAAACATTTTAAACAGGATCAATAAAAAACTCAAACCCCTTGTACAACTTCATAAATAATAAATAAATCACGAAAATGTAAACAAACTGCACATTAATGGATAACAATCGATTTCATATTTTAAAAAGTACTAAAATATAATATGGGCATGTAAAGAAATTTCATTTCAACAAAATAAATTAACAAGAGAATAACAGTCACATTTTCACCACCTAAGATGGTGCTCCAAAAGAAAAGAATGTCGTATCCAGCCGCCACTTTTAAAGGGCTTTTTGGGATTTTTTTTGCAACCACTAACCAGTTAAAAAATCATTCTATCGATTTTTGGTGGTACAGAAAGTGAAAACTATCTTTAACCCTAACCCTGCCAGACGCAGCAGAGTGCATCAGCTGGAAAAGTCTGATGCACTTTGATGGATTCAGCTGTCAACACCAGTGCATAAGCAGCCAAGCCTGTTTCTATTGAGAGCTGGTCCCATTAAACAATGCCAGAGTTGTATCCTGCTGCGTTTGGTGACCACAGACTCTGAGGCAGTTCGGCCTTGAGATTTGTTAACAGATGGATCTTGTTGCACTTGGCAGCCAAGTCACTTTGATAAACGATGCACTCTGTTGCGTCTGGCAGGGTTTCTAGCCAAAATACCCTGGAGGGTTAGGGTTAAAATCCACTTTTGTGATGGTTTTCGGACTTGATTTCCCTTCTAAAAAAATCTTCCCCTTCAGAAAATAGAAGGATCCTATTATAGTTGCCACTACGCATGTACAATGACTGTGTTGGTCACTAATTGTGGAGTTTACAAGATCAGACTGACATGACTGAGGAAGTCATCGTATACCAAAAATGCCTGATTTTTCATGAAATAAATATCCTGGAATAATTTGAAGTATATGTCCATCATCATCCATATGTTCTCCACCTTACCAGGTAGGTAAGATTACATTATTGGTTATATTTAATGAAAAATAATGGTGGCCAGATATGACATTCTACCCCTCCAAAATATCACCACAACAAATTCAGATGGCAATTTTATAAATGCTTTGTCGGGTGATGCGACACACGTTTCACCTTAGAAATTCCACTTTTCAGGTAAAATAAAGTCCACTTAACACAGAAATACATGAGTATAAGGAAACCCCTGGGATATTAAGGTCTATAGTATTAGTCATTTTTATGATAAACTTTGCATTTTTATGAAGAAAACATACAAATTGCATTATTTCATGACTTAACGCACCGATTTCAAATCTAAAAAAGCACACGGCATAGTGTTTATTTTTCTGTCCCTTTGACCTTTTAAAACAAGTTACTTTAGTAGTAGATCATTTTAAACTGGTTTAAAGCTATTCCAAAGTGACCGTTCAGTGCACCATCCACTGTGAGCCATCGCAAAAATGGCGACAAGTTCATAAGTCGCCTTGCAATGCTCAATAAAATCATCAGAAATATCGTTTCTTAATTCAAGATCGGAAAAACTTTTATAACATAATTTTAGAGATATTTTCCACATAATTCATAACTTTGAAGGTTAAAAAGAAAATAATAATTGTTCTATGACGATTTAAAAATTATAAATTTGCGTGCACCCAGAAAAGGAAATGTTAACAGCACGATTACGTTGACATTGGCATTGCTATAAAAAGTGTTATATATCGTCCATGTACGTAATTCGCCGCACTCGTGAAATGACGCACCTACCTTTGGCTCAGCATTTCTCGGAAAACTTACAAAACTATAGCGTATTACTGGTTGCATAAACTTATCTAAGTCGTGCTTGTTACAGAAATAAAAATTATAGTGAAATTGTATGATTTACTGGAAAGTTAGTGCTTGTGAAAGTGTAAAAGTTGTTTAACCACTGATTTTACTAGATACAAATAGTAAGAGATTTACATGACCTCAATTTTTTTTCACGAACATCTGTGATTTTATTGTTCTATGCCGTCAACAAGCTGTTGTCTGTGGAAACCAAAATATATGAATGCTTTGCATTTGCAATGATTTTTTTAAGAAATACTGATCCTCAAATTGGACACATTCCTTATAGAAGAAGCGAACGAAGACTACTAAATTCGTTGGTGTTTATTTCGACGATAGTGGAAAATTATTGAGAAAATGAAACATTAATATCATGGTTATGAAAAGAAATCTTTTATTTGACAAAATGTTAACAGCAATTTTACACATTTCAAAGTTTTAAAGTACTTTTTGCAAGAAATTTAACCACCTTCCATTTTATTGGTCTTTCAAGAATATTGATTAAAAGTTTTGAGAGCTTCTCCAAATTATACCGTTTTATTTTAAAAATCGAAAACAATATTTTTATTTTCAAGTTTAAAAACAATTTTACAACCATCTGGAATAAGATGAAACATGATTTCAACTGTTTTTCTTCTTGGGTACATTTTCTGTGCCCCCATCAACTTAGTTTAACAGTTTGGGGTGAGTCATTATACCAACATCAATTTTCTGATGACCACAATTCTGTGCGTCTCAAAAAACGGCGCTCAAGACGTCCATGCATATGATCATGCATTGAAATTCAGCATTTTACAAGAGAATCCTTCACTGAAACAAACTGAAACACCAAACTGCTAATTTCATTTGTAAGTTACCGTCCAGTTGATTATATAACCGTCCTTAGGTGTGTCATTTACTATTTAGGGTAAATTGAGGATACTGTTTAAATACATTTGGGGCACTTATTTTAAAGTGAATTTTGCATACATATCTGGGGGCACACAGCTAAAAAGGGGGACACACTGTCACCAATGGGGGTACACAAATGCATGTATGGTAAATTTACGTGCACGGTGATAAAGTAAAGTAAGGGGGACACGCCACCTTTAACTCTTCCCCCGATCCACCACACCAGTGCTGCAAACTGCAAGCAGTATGTACGTACAGACAGGGCACCTAACAAAACATGTGCATCTCGAGTTCGTCTTTTTACCATTCGAAAACAAGTTATAATTAAATTCAGTCTTTAATTACCGTTTCCTTGAATGCATGGTGAGGTCTGCACAAGCAAAATGCACAATACACAAATGATTTAAGTATGACTTAATCACCGAATCACCCCCATGTCTTCCATACACGTGAAGTTTATCTGTATTGAATTTTGTGAACAATCTTTTAGTACATAGTAACCACGCGCGCGCGCGCGGCGGAAAGTGAAAATTACTAGTGGGTCGTTTGCACCACGTTCCCACCGACCGGTCCTCTTGGCGGTATAGACCCTGGATATACGGACATACTCAGGTCTTCCAAGAACTATCAATCTAGCTGTGAGAACCTGTAGACTGGAGAAGAGGTTGAACCTGGAGACGAGGTTGAATGCTGCTGTTGTGACATGTGTTATTTTTTTGTAAGGCGCCCTCATTTGTCAAAAATGTAGTAAACCGTAAATTTGTTTTGATTGACTATAAAAATTAGTAGATAGACTGGATGTACCTGTACATGTACATGTACGTATTTTTGTGTACATGTACATGTACGTGTACAGTACGTGTACGTGTACGTGTGTGTGAGCAGCGCAACGCGCATAACTAGAGCAAGGACCACGGTGTGAGCATGGTGTGAGCATGGTGTGACTGTGAGCAACTCAAAGAGAGAACTGAAATACAATCTGGTTTACTAATTTATTATAGTTGATATGGGGCGAAGTAGGAGTCGGTCACCTTCAAGACGAGGTCAGAAAATAAATAAGAACGATATCAAACAAATTTACGAGAGGGAAATTTAGAGTCATCCAAAAATGTGTTCCAAAACCTGCATGACTGTGCCAGGTTCCTGCCGGTTAATTGTATGCATGGGATGTGCAGTTAACTCACCTGTTTACCATCTCGAATCGACTGTTAACTGACTTTTAATAGGGTTTTCAGGTGAAAAATTATACCTAAACCAATATGCTCAATATTTATATCAAATTAAAGCGAAATAAAGGTCTTGATGAAAGAAATACAATGGTTTTTAAATCAAGAAAATCGGACGAGTAGTTTTTGAGGAATCCTGTTTTATTTAATCAAGTGTACATCCCTAATGGCAACAAAACCATTGAATCAGCCTACACACACTGTGATACACACGCACAGCGTTCGTGCTCGTTTCCCTCATAAGAGCTTTTGAAAAGGTGTAAAAAATACACTCTCCGCTCAAAACTAAACACAATTACGGCTCGTGGAGTGTCGTGGCCGAGCGGTCTAGCTTACCGGACTCAAGTTCTGGTGTTAGCAGCAGAATGTGGGTTCGAATCCCGGCTGTGACGCTTGTGTCCTTGAGCAAGACACTTAACCATAATTGCTTCTCTCCACCCAGGGGTTAAATGGGTACCTGTGAGGGCAGAGTTGGTTGATTAGCCCTATATGCGCTGTAATGGCAGCAATTGAGCTGTATACTCCCCAGGGAGCTGAGATGGTTTCAGGAATGATTTATGAGCAGGGGTAATGATATAATGCGCCTTGAGCACCACTTAGTTGGTGGATACGTGCGCTATATAAGTCCACACATTATTATTATTATTATTAAAACTTTCACATATGATAGAAAAGAGGTGTAAAATTCATTCAGCCATCGCTCTTACCTTTCAACTTAAAAATTTCACCTCGAAAAACGGTGTTTAATTTTTTATCTCTTCATAACTTCGGTTGTAGAGTAGCTGTGGAGATCGAGCAAGCATGGGTATGTAAAGGAGCCCTTTGACTTAATATGGAAATCCGTTTTCTTGTCAATCACAATGTACTCGGGCGCGGAGACAGCTCCGAAGTGGATGCCCTCAGCAGAGCGCGGCAAATTTTGGGCCGAATGCCCGATCTCGGAACACTTCGCGAAAGGCTGGGCGGGACGAGAGTGGTTCATTCATAAAAAACCTAGCCTTTCGCACGTACTTCTGATTGCTATTTTATGTACATTGTTGGATAGCTGAGACTATAAGCTTTCCAATAAGCTATTACATGTAAGATTTCGACAGGTAAAAGTAATAGAATTTTTTGATTTAAAATGTTGATGTTTTTTGTTGCGGGTGATGCGCTGTGCGTGTGGAGGGCTTCGGTCAAGCACGTACAAACTGAAAACCCTACTTTTAACTGTAAACATTTGGAAAGAATGTCGTATCCGACCGCCACTTTTTAAGGTTTTTGAGGAATTCTTTTGCAACTACTAACTAATTTGGGGACAACTTCAAGTGACAGAAATTCATTTTGGAAATTATTTCAATAATTTTACAAAAGGATAGCTCCTGTCCTGAGACAGAAATATTAGAAGGGATGTTTGATACCATCAATGGACTAAATATGACTTTTGGAATCAAATAATGTTTATCAAATAAAATGTTGGCTTTCAACTTCCAGAGAGACGTCGATCACTTTCCAGAGAACGAGAGCGAGACCGAGATAGACGAAGAGGTTAGTATAGAATACCCTTATAGCACTTGTTTTGATTTCAGACAACATTAGAAGGATAATTTAAGCGACACTATTGTTAAGTACAACTGCAGGTGCAAGCTTGTTGGGCTAATGTATGCACTACTATGTTGAAAGCTACTTGAAGCTTACTTGAAATAATTCATTTTAATGGTTCCATTATTTTAAAAATTTTACAGAAAGGCGAAAAAGTCGTTCAAGATCCAGGTCTCCAAGGCGTAGAAGAAAATCAAGGTGATAAAGGAATGTAACATCTAATGATGGAGGACATTCTTTATTCAAACTTCATATTTTAATTTTTAGTTTTTTGGCTGTTCAAAGTATCAATACAAAGAAAAAGAAATTTGTGTTTTGTGTTTGTTTTTTTGTTTTAATTTGACAGTGATACATACAATTGTACATTATGGTGTTGTGCATTCAAAGCACCTTACATGTACATGTACTTAGCCTCATTTACATGTACTACTTGTACACTGGGTAATTTTATTTTTTTATTATTATTTTTTTTTTCTTATTTTTTCCCTTCCAGATCTCGTTCACCAAGGAGACGAAGGTGAGACATATTGACGATTTGTTTTGTCCCTGCATGTTCTTTTGATGATTTGCTTTGTCTTGTCCTGTCAAGGTTATTCATAAATAAGACATCTCTTTAGCAGATTCAATTATGAATACTTGGTTATTTTTCTATAAATACATTCTAAATTATCTGTTATTAAATTACCCAGGATTTTAAAAATACGATGGGTAAACTTGTTATTCATAAAAAATAGAGTTTCCAAATGTTGGCATGTGCATGTCAAATAATACAGGGTGTCCATATAGAGTGTCTATAAGGCATCCATGTACATTTTGTCATGCTCCATCTCTCTGTATGTTTTTATTCGGAAAGAATGTCGTATCCGGCCGCCACTTTTTAAGGGCTTTTTTGGATTTTTTTTTGCAACCACTAACCAGTTAAAAAATTATTCTATCGATTTTTGGTGGTACAGAAAGCGAAAACTATCTTTAAAATCCACTTTTATGATGGTTTTCGGACTTGATTTCCCTTCTAAAAAAATCCTCCCCTTCAGAAAATAGAAGGATCCTATTATAGTTGCCACTACACATGTACAATGACTGTGTTGGTCACTTAATTGTGGAGTTTACAAGATCAGACTGACATGACTGAGGAAGTCATCATATACCAAAAATGCCTGATTTTTCATGAAATAAATATCCTGGAATAATTTGAAGTATGTCAATCATCATCCATATGTTCTCCACCTTACCAGGTAGGTAAGATTACATTATTGGTTATATTTAATGAAAAATAGTGGTGGCCAGATACGACATTCTACCCTTTTATTCAATCATATCATCTCCTGCTCTTATGCCTTAACCTGTTCTGCTGTGTAATCTTACTCAAAGTTTTAATTGTAATATTTGTTTTAAAATAAAACTACTTTTCATTTGATCCAGATCACGTTCCATCAGCCCAAAACAACAAAGTCACCGTTCCAAATCACCGTACGTAAATGTGTCATTCAAGGGTTTCCTGTAATTTAGGACTTCAACATGTGATGTCAGTGTATGGATGGAAGTATGGATGGAAGTATGGATGGAAGTATGGATGGAATTGAACATTCTGGGATTTTATGAGTGCTGTAATTTGTTTGAAAAAACAGCAAAAACAAGTTCAAATTGAAAATTTATCGTCCATCTAAACTTCAATATGTAGGTGTGCGCCAGATTGGCAGCCCCTCGCGATTTGGTCTTCGCAATTTCTCAATTTTTCCAAAGATTTTATGGTGTATGAAAGCAGCAATATCACAGTCAGATGTGTTTCTGGTCCTGGATCATGTTGATCAACTTTTGAGAGCAAGGTAAAACCCACGATCACTATTAAACCATTTTGTGTTCATGTTGCTGATGATGATTCCACCATGACCCACCATTGGCAGGCCTTCATTTGAATAAATACGAGAGGAGCTACAGATCGCTCTCCTTAAATCGCCAAAGTGATTTAAGGAGAGCGATTTGCTGTCACTAAAAAAACAAAAAACAAGTTGAATGTACAGTTATACATTGTAAATGCAACACTGGTTTATTTACACATACGGATTAGAAAATGGACACATAATCACCGACTCAACTGTCTAACTGAACTCATTCCCAGTGGCGGACCGTCAGGGGGAGCTGGGGGGACAGCCGTCCCCCGGCCCGGAAGGGGGGACCCCGGACCCCTCCCCAAAGAAAAAAAAAAAAATTTTTTTTTTTTTTTTTTTTTTACATTCTGGTGGAGGGGGGTGGGGGTGGGGGTGGTTGGGGGACCGGGCCCGAGCTGGAACTTACACAAATCAACCGGGCCCTTTCTTTATTTTGAGCTCCCCTGAAAACATGAAGTGTAATCATGACGGGTCTCTCGGAAATCACGTGTGGTTAGCGAATGATGCCTGGGGGGGGGGGCGACCGTGCGCTCTTTACCCCGGCCCGGCGGTAACTTGTTCCGCTACTGCTCATTCCCATTATAATTAGTTTGTCTTAACTTTATGTAGCAATGAAAACATCTTCTGGAATGAATTTAGAAAGGCAGGTCATAAGTTTCTGCTACAGTAGTGCTACTTGCTTTAAAAAAATGCTCAAATATTAAATCAGGCAGGGCATTTTCGTACAGAACACCATGCACGATCGGCATGCGTGATGTTTTCTGTACGCCACATGTGTGTGTCCGCTATCTAGCACAGTCTAGATACGAGTAACGTTCTCGATGTCGTTATCAATACATGTCCATGTACAATGTACGTACGTGTACATTTTTGCCAAGGACGGTTTTAGTGCCGAGTCTGCCGATGCGCGCTCAGAATCAAGTGGCTTATTTTGACCACACTGATTACGGTTTTAACAAAATAATGTAAGTACACTCACGAAATTTTTAAGGAGCGCTGTGTTTTGCTCTCCTTGGAAAATATTAGGAGCGCTAAGGAGCGCGAGCGCGATCGCGCTCCTTAAAAATGAAGGCCTGCATTGGTGTTGCTACCTGCTTGTATTCACATGTACTCTACACATCTTTTCATGGTGCCCAGCCATGTGTACCAAACAACAGCAGATGCTGCAGTACAGCAGCAATAGCCTAAGGGAAATAGGATCCAACATGTCTCCTCAACAACTGAAATTACCACGCGACGTATATAGTTACACCCTAAGTCTTGGAATCAGTAAATGGCGTCGTGTACATAGGGGCTGCAGGGGCGGAGAACATATACGACACAATCCTACTATATCGAGTAGTTTAAATGCCAAGCCTATTCCTGACAATGCATCCATGATGACTCTGGGTTTAATTAATTGTCAGTCAGCATGTAACAAGGCAGATTTAATCAAGGACATATAATTGACCACAAAATTGATATAGCCCTTACTGAAACTTGGTTTAGATCAGGGGACAACCACGCCCCTGCTGAAGTCACCCCCAGAGGTTTCACTTTAGTCCACACCCTGAGAAAGGGAAGGAGAGGAGGTGGTGTGGCTTTATTATATAAATCCGGACTGACCGCTTTCGTTTCCAAGCAACTACTTGACAACCAGACGCCGTCTTGCACTTCTTTTGAGCACATTGAAATCGACATTATCCACAACAATCGAAACACTCGCATTATCATTCTGTATCGACCACCTCCGTCACGGAAGAGCAGAGTCCCGTTCAGTGTGTTTATTGAGGAATTCACAGAACTCCTTGACAGACAGGTGTTGTTTGCTGGAAACACAATTATTTTGGGGGATTTCAACATCCACTGGAATGACAATACAAATGAGACGAAACTTCTAAGCGACCTACTCGTGCAATATGACTTACAACAACTGGTAGATTTTGGTACACACAAGTCCGGACACACTATCGATCTTGTTATTACACGCCGTTCAGACACCCTCTTCCAATCAGTATCCGCTTCTGAATATATTTCCGACCACTGTGCAATCAATTGTTTCTTGAACCTTCAGAAACCAAAGCATACAAAAATACAAGTCAGCTATCGAAAAATCAAATGTATTGACTTGGACAAATTTACGAATGACGTCATTTCAACTCCCCTAATCACAAATTCTGCAACTACAATTGACGCCCTTGCCATTCAATACAACTCTGTGCTCTGCCGGCTGATGAATGTCCATGCACCTATAAAGACGCGTCAAATTGTGGATCGGCCCGCTGTCCCGTGGTACAACGACCGTATCACCCTCGAAAAGCGCTGACGCCGCCAACTAGAAAGAAAGTGGAGGAAATCTAAGTTTCAAATAGATCACGACAATTTCAAATCGCAGCGGGATTTGTGTAAACATATCTTTGCTGAAGCCAAGTCCACGTACTATCATCAGAAAATACAGGACTGCGAAGGTGACCAAAAAGCACTTTTTGAGATTACGAACCACCTCATGCACAGAAAAACAACCCCAAAGCTTCCAAATCACACGTCTTCCAAGGACCTTGCACATAGTTTTTCTGCCTACTTCACCGGCAAGATTGAGCAGATTAGAGGGGATCTACTGTCCAATCACTCAGACTCCATCTCACCTGTCGCAGCCATCATCAATCAACTCCCAAGTTCCCCCCTCATAACCCTGACCCCGGCTTCGGAGGAGGAGGTCGCAAAGATAATAAAGAGTTCCCCACCCAAATCCTGTCTACTGGACCCCCTACCCACAGCTTTGGTCAAAAACTTGAATACTCTATTAGTTGGGCCCATAACCCAGATGACCAACATGTCACTTGCTGGTGGTCAGTTTCCAGACAGCTTCAAAATAGCCTTGATCACTCCTGCAATTAAAAAACAAACAGTGGACTGTAATAATATGAAAAATTATCACCCTATATCAAACCTATCTTTTGTGTCAAAGGTCACTGAGAAAGTTGTTGCTAGAAGGCTAAATGTACACTTGTCGAAAAACCAGCTACGGGAGTGTCAGCAATCCGCGTATAGAAAGTTTCAGTGTGGAAATGGCCCTTCTCAAAGTCCACAACGATATCATGCGCGCAGTCGACAGCAAAAAGGCTGTACTATTGGTCCTACTCGACCTCTCAGCGGCCTTTGACACCATCGATCATAATGTACTTATCCGGAGATTGACTAGTAATTTTGGTATTCAGGGTTCAGCTCTTAGCTGGTTTCAATCATATCTTCATAATCGTCGCCAAATAGTTCAAATTCAAGGAGAGTCATCGATGGAGGCCAATGTTAATTATGGAGTCCCCCAGGGCTCTGTCCTTGGTCCCGTGCTATTTACCCTCTACACATCACCTTTAGGTCAAATTGCTAGACAACATGATTTACAATCACATTTTTATGCAGATGACACACAATTATACACCACATTTAGTCGAAGGTAATGACGACGACCTGTTACATTCACTCACCAGCTGCCTCCATGACTTCCAAAATTGGATGCTGTAAAATTTTCTGAAATTCAGTTCTCAAAAGACAAAGTTCATAATCATCTCTTCTCCACAACTCAGACTCCAAATCCAAAACATACAGATTGGCAATGCTGAAGTTATACCAAGCACAGACGCGCGTAATCTTGGCGTGCTGTTCGATCAATGCATGAACTTAGAGAAGCACGTATTGAGCGTTTGCCAGACATCGTATATACATCTTAGGCGCATAGCAAAAATTAGGCGTTTGCTGTCTACAAAGGCAGCAGAGCAGCTCATCCACGCTTTCATCACCTCTAGACTTGACTTTTGTAATAGCTTGCTTGTTGGTCTTCCTCAGAATACACTGCGTCGTTTACAATCAGTACAAAACGCTGCAGCGCATCACTTGGCAGGTACCAAGATATCAAATCATATAACTCCCATCCTGTACAAACTTCACTGGCTACCAATTAATCAGCGTATTCGTTTCAAAATAATCCTTGTAACATTCAAGGCACTACATGGTTTTGCTCCACTCTATATTCAGAACATGCTGAGGCCCTGCACTGTCAGACCAGGTTTAAGGTCGACCAACAACATGCTCTTTGTTCCCCGGACTCGCTTAGTCAGTTACGGGGACAGGGCATTTTCCTGTATCGCACCTAGGCTGTGGAACTGCCTACCAGAAGACCTCAGGGAAATACAAAATATCTCTCTTTCAGCAGCGACTCAAAACATATCTGTTTACACTTGCTTTTACATCTATTTGAGAATTTTCATTTCCTTTTAGACAGGCGCCTTTGAATGTTTTACAGAGTCAGTGCGCCTTACAAATGCTGTGATATTATTATTATTATTATTAATTGCTAATCAAACAACAGCTGGTCACGGCCTGAATTTGAACCTACATTCTGAGGACTCGGTCACAGACTGCTCGGTCATCAGTACACAATGATGCACCAATTGACAATAGCACTCACGAAATATGAAAAATAATAAAACACTGATATCTAGTAAACTATTCACTGTGCTGTTTATTGAAACCTACAATGATGTTGTAAATTGCCTTCATAGGGCATTCATTGTGAATATTTGTATTCAACAAAATTACTAAATTTCAACTTCTAAAGTCTTTTTTTTATAAGTTCATGTATATTGTTATTCTAATATTATTGATTACATGTGATAAATGCAAGTACCAATAAAACACAGTGTAGTTTTATTTGTCAGTTATGAACCTTTAAAACGCTGTAGAAAAGGGTTAATATTTTTAATTTTTGAATTTGTAGCCTAGATTCCAGACTTAATATTTGTCAGTACAATAATTGGATAATAAGTCTCGCATTTTATGTCCCTTCTTTTTCCAGTGGAGAGAAGTCAGAATCCAGTAAACAGGAGTTACATCAGCCAGCACAACAAGAATTTGATAGTAAGAATAAGTGCATCAATTCATCCCCCTTCCCTTTCAAATGCAGAGATTTGACATTTTACATTTACTACCATACCATAGTCTCTTAGTTATGTTCATAGCCTTTGTCAAAATACCCCTAACATTATAATTACAGAGACAGCTATTGGTTGATGGCAGTGAGCAGTTTTTGTTCTCATGAGGCATTTTCACAACAAAGAAAACAAAGTTTCCTGGAGACTGATTTCAAACTTCAGAATATGTTTTTGTTTTTATTTCAGAGTCGGAGCTTGAAGGCAAAACTGAAGAGGAGATCCAGATGATGAAAATTATGGGCTTTGCAAATTTTGACACAACAAAGGTGAGTAAGACTGATTGCGGTGACACCATGTGGAATCTCAATTGAGTAGTAATTAGTTCTGAAAAGAACTGGGGGTACAAAGGTGCATGCTACAAAGGTGCATGCTAATTATATTTTTGAATATTTAGTTGGAATTGCGCAAAAGGATTTTAAGCTAAAAACAAATACCAAAAATACAGTCAGAACTGTTGCTATAAGCGCGTGGACAAAGATAACACTTTTCTAATAATTTTAGAGAAAAATGATTTTCTAGAGAAGATTGCTACCATCATCAGCTCTACATCGGCTCTACAAATTTACAAACATCAGTGAACACAAATATTTGTCATTAATGTTTTCTTTGGAATATGAAAAAATACAGCATTCAAAAAATATAAAATAAAAGTTCTGAACAATTTAAAAGTTCATCACATTTATATCTTTGCTAACAGGGTAAGCATGTACCAGGCTCCAACAATGCATCTCATATAGCTATTCAGCCAAAAAGAAAATACAGGTAGGTGTTTGTTAATAGAATTATCCAAATACACTTTTCTCTTGATTACTTGGGGCTTTTACCCACTGTCGTATACCTTTATGGTTGTCACTTTTCTAGGATGTTACTGGATTACAAAATGGAAAGGGCAATACCGGGGGAGAGGGGTTGGGTTAGGGGTGCTTTACTGGATCTAATCCTAACCCATAGCCCTCCAGACACATAATGTAGGCCAATACCCAAGAGGGATGGGGGTATTAAAACCTTTAAAGAATTAAACAAATTCCAGTGGACTTTTCTGAAAACAGTCGTTTTTTCTTGTCATATGATTTGTGGTTCATAATTAAGAGTTGTGACATCTCCTCATAGGGCACTGTTGGAAATCAATGTTATTGACTGATGATAAATAATAATAACACTAAAAAATGAATTACACCAAAATTATACAATAATTAAGTACAGCAATCTATTTCTCCTCTTCCTGAGACCCTTACATTGCATGTTTCAATCATGATGAGATACAACAAATATTTTAAAGGCCATTTTCCTCTGTTTTCTCCAGGCAATACATGAACAGACGAGGTGGCTTCAACAGACCACTTGACTTCATTGCATGATACCTGTTCCTGCTTCACCATCCTTCATACTGTATTGTCCCTTCTGATCCAGCAAGGGGGTGTGTGATCAATCCCCCTACCCCTTCAGCTTCTCTGGATTAACCACTGTGTTAGACAGCCTTAACCAGTTCGCATCGTAGGCCGTGTATACACGCATTTTTTTTTTGAACCGCGGATCGGAGAGCGTCTAAACACGCATTCCGATTTTTGTGTGTGTTACCGGGAGACTTGTCAACACGCCACACGTGGCGTGCCGTCGTGGCGCCTGACTTGTATACATGCAATCGTTTCTCGGAGTCCATGGGGTCACGGTTCGGTGGCCCCGGACAAAAGGCACTGCAAACAATGAACGAGTTCACTCTTTTTGTTGATTTTTGTGTAATCCCTTTATCCAAGACCTGTTCCTTTGACGTACCAGCCAAGAATTTGTAAAGACGGATTTATATCCATTGTTTACAAGGCCTTTCCTCTCTCTCCGGGTATGCCGTCTGTTCGACCGGGCGCTGGTCGCTAATAGGCCGTTGCATCGGAGCTTGCCAACGGTCTAATTGTGCTGAACAAACACAACCGTAATTAAAAAACTAGCCATTTAATTCTCGAAATGTCAGTGAGTAAAGGTGTTTATTTGGGTGTCCGGACTTAGTTTCATTGACAAAAAAAATTATTAATGGCTAGAAATTTTTTCTGATTTTTCACTGAAAATAAACCCGCACGGGGGACCAGAAAAAATATATATATTCCCGGCGTGAACTGGTTAAAGCTATCATTAGGTATTAAACAAATATTGAATGTCTCAGAGTAAAATTATCATGTAATATCTACCAGAATTATCTAAGACAATTGAAATGGATCAGTTCATATAGATGTTACATCATGATAAGTTGTTCCCATGTTACAAAATAAAAGCACTCTGTATTTGTTTTATATAACTTCCCTTGTTTTTGACCACTATTGTGTTGACAATTTAAAAAGTTTGTGTGTCAGATCCCAACCTGATTTCTATGGTGTATATCATTTTGGGGTTCGATGCTGGGCTCAAAATCCTTGGGGAAGAGGAGGATCCGATGATTCGAACCACAAGTGTCCAATAGAATATCCTATTGGATATCCAATTATACACTTTTTGGACCTAGACCGCAAATGGCAAAACTAGTTAATAACACATGATGTGTATTTCATCAATCAAATGGTAAGGATCTGTGTGTTTGAATTGCTCATGTATACATTAATGTGCAAGCTTTCTAGCATGGTAATCATCTCAGATTGTTTCAGAGCCACAAAAACTACAACTTTAGGGCATTATAGTCATGAATATGTAATGTGGATGGAGAGTATGAATGTGTTTCACTTGACAACCTGTGATGGTTTCACATTAACACTAGATAGAGCTTAGTTTACTATTGTGATTATATTTCAAAACCATTTTAAAGAGAAGATCAGACCTTGAAGCACTGAGAGCTAAAGTAAATGTAAAGAATTCAAGAAGTGAAATGTCAGCAATTTGCTTGTAGAACGGTCTTGAACAGTTATTCATGTTTACTAACATAGCATAGAAACTAAATGGACTGAGAATATTCTTTTTGTAGGAGGGCCCTCATATTTTCTTAAGAAAAAGGATTTTCAGTGGGTAATGTACCTTGGGTAAACTGCCTTGCAGACAAAACCTTGTAGAGATGGGACCCTCCCCTTCCCCCAGACAAACAGTGGGGGTTTATATAGTATGCTACCCCCTGGATTTATGCCCATTGTACATAAAGTTAAACATTTAAAAACAAAAATTGATATCTGTTTCCTTTTTAAAGTAGATTGTGTTTGAATTGGTGTGTTATGTTTGTTTATAAATAAAACTTTGGATAGAAAATACGCATACTGACTGAAGTCTACTATACTGAAATCATGTTTTGAATGTTTTTCCTTACATTAGAAAAAATACAGTTTATTCCTGCTCACAACTATATTTTATAACAATGACTCAAAATAAGAAATAAATTACACCATTAATACCCGTATACCGAATCTTTCTGTACCAAGTTACGTTATAGGTCAAAGCATGCTGGAACAATGGAGGCATAGCTGATTTACTAACACCGCCCCGCCTCCCCCCCAGTGGCGCACCCAGGATTTGATTGGGGGGGGGGGGGGGGCTCAAAATATTTTTATTTGAAATCCAATAATGGGGAGAGACATGGCTGACCCAAACCATAACCGCTGGCGCGGCTGCAGCCATGTCCCTAGTCGTGCTCGTCAGTGAACCTACGGCACATGTTAAATGTTTCCTGGTGGTTTCTAGTCATAAAAAGAAGACATTATGGCATGATTCGGACTCGTAGGGTTTTACCTTCCATATAATTTCCTCCTCTTGATGTAAAGAACTTGAGCTTGTTTCGTCTGCAAGATTTCTATAGTTAAATACTTTCATTGCGTGGACGTAAAGTTTGTGATCATTCCGGGCGGAGCTAAATTTTTTCAAACACGAATTTGGCGGCAAAACCAAATCCCAATATTATCCAATCGGTGTTTGCTAAAAGAGTGTCACATAATCTTTGTAAATTAAAACCCAATCCTGGGCCATTGTGTACAAACTGGAAAGGAGTTGATTATAATGCGGGCGTGTTTAAATTTTACGAGTAACGTCAACGACCTCAACAAGAGAAACGGACAACAGAAAATGAAAATAAAATTAAGTAAAGCTTCTCCCTGATTAGGGTGCACCATGGCAGGGGTAGGGGGGGGGGGGGGAATCATGCACGGATTACCGCACGGGCAAACTGGGCACGTGCCCCGGGCCCAGGAGCCAATAGGGGCCCTTGGTTTTAAAAAAAAAAAAAAAAAAGCATAGTACTAATAGTAGTATTTAATGCGCGTGCGGTATGGGCCCGTGGTGAATTTGTGCCCAGGGCCTGTGCTCATGATGATCCGTCCATGGCCGGAGAATGTGTAAAAATGCTTGTTATATATACTGGTGGCCCTTCAAGCTTACATGCACATGCATACGCAACGCCGTAAAATATAATAGTGAGTGGAATAAATGGAAAACTTTTGGAGGGGAGCTTGAGTCTCCTGAGTCCCCATCCCTTGTACCACTGCCCTATACTCCTTGCCGAACTCCTCTGTAGACAAGACTTGGGCTCAGATTTTGCCCTCTTTCCTGGCTCCTTCTTTAAAAAAAAATAAAACATCAGCGGGCCCTTGGGGGGTGGGGGGGCTCGAGTCCCCCCAAGCCCCTCCCCCTTGGGTGCGCCACTGTTCCCCCCCCCCAACGGCGCACCCAGGATTTTGTCTTAGGGGGGTTCAAAGAAAATGTTTCTGTCACAAATCAACTAGGCCTAGTATGTATATGTACGTATGTATGTAATTTTGGGTTGTATGTATGTATAATAGGTATGGATGGATCTTCCCATTAGGAACTCGGTAACCTCCCATGGAGGGGCATAAACGCCAAGCTGGCAAGAGCCAATCTCACTCACACACAAACATTAGTGTGTCGTCTATAATTACGAACTGCACAAATCAATCAATTGTGATTCAGTAACTACCTACTTTCCATCAATGGGCGGCAAATTCCATGAACAAGTGGGCGGCAAACCCAGATCCTACCGGTAATCTTTTTCTTTTTGTTGTTGCTAAAACGGTGTCACATAATAATTATTTATATCAGATTACTGTTAACAAATAAAATTAAAACCCTAACCTGGGCATGTATGTGATGTGTAATTTGGAAAGGGTAGGATTGCAGGCCTTTTTAATGCCCTGCACATAGCCGAGTTAAAGAAAAATGGAGAAAAGGAAGCAACACATGATAAAATAAGATTGGATCTGGTCGTTGCACCAGAGTTACATGTTCATGCATATTCATTATACAACATCTAAAAATAAATCATTGTGGGTAAACAAAAATGTATTACTTTTTCCTTACACTTGTCCGGCATTCCCTTGAAAAGGGAAAAACACTTAAATTTGAAAAATGCCGGAACCACGTAAAATATATTTTAGCCCGGACAAATTGGCACGTTGGTTTCAAATGTTTATGTTATTGTTGCAAATTTAAACAATTATAGTGAGATTTCATGAGACATAATAAAATAATTTTGGCAGAAAGAAGAAAAAATGCGAGTGGCATAAGATGAAAAGAAATCCACCCTTTCTCCTCCCCCTCTCTCTCTCATTTTTTTCCTTCTTCTTTTTTTCCTTTTTTTTTCGTGGACCCTCTTGGGGGGGGGGGGGCTCAAGCCCCCGAGCCCCCCCATGGGTGCGCCGTTGCCCCCCCCCCTCCCCCTCCGCGTTCTAAGAATTGTCGACTTGGCTAGGGTAAAAGCTAAGACAATGGGGAATTTAGCTGGTATTTACATAACTTATTATTTTATTAAAATCTTGTAATTAGCTGATTATTGTCTAGACATAAGTCAAATAGTATCTTTCTCTCAGCGTTGGACAATACTATATTGATACAAGGATTATCTCTCATTTGAATAATGTACATTACCTGCACGTTTTTTTAATATGGTTTCAACTTACTCATCCGCCATGCAGTAACTGCATGCTTGTCAGGCAGGGACCATGCTTGACCACACGTGGGCCCCATGATACATGTCAAGGGTAACACGGGAGTTACATTCTTCAGGAGAGTGATACCGCGTGAACATCGCTGACTGGAAATTCGGCAGGCCAGGGATGAAAAGACAATCAATAATCCTACGTTAACTGCGAACTATAACTGTAGGTTATTTGTATTACAAAAGGGTTCCGTATTGGTTCCGTTATTGTTTCTTCTGTTTATAAACGACATGATATGCCCAGCACTGTCCAAAATTCTACAGTGGCACTGTTTGCTGACAATTCCAAGTGTTTTAATTCCGTTAAGAATATATCTGATTAAATTAATACAGAAGGATATTGATTCCCTGTATTCTTGGAGTGTTGAGTGGGATTTGCATTTTAATGTTTCGAAGTGCCAAATTATTTCCATATCTGGCGTAAACAATTGGTAGATTTTGATTACAAATTAAACACCATTTCTCTCGAACGGGTTGAATCCGTTCGGGATTTTAGTGTGGATATTTCCTCGGGTTTTGTTTGGAATGATCATGTTAATAGAGTTGTTGGCAAATGTAATAAGATGATGGGGTTGATAAAACGTACTATATTGCTTTATTGGCTATGAAGCTCCTGTTGAGTTTCAAAAGCACTCTGATTTGATTAGAGTGTTTATTGTTTGATTAGAGTGTTTATTGTAGTATAGAACGTCAAAATGTAATATTAGGTTAACTATTAAGGTGTTCAAAGACGGGCTACAAGTTATCCTGCATTATCCTGAGGAAGACTATAAGTCATGATTGGATCGTCTTGACATTTTACCGTTGTCTTTTGAAGACTGAGAAATTGGTGATGTTATATATCTTTATGGTTGTACACATTTTGATATTGATCGTTATGTTAGTTTTAATGTAAGTCAGTGTTAAAAAGATGATTGCAACTCCGACAGAAATAATTAAATGAATGTTTTGTACCAATCAAGTATAGGCGCTAAGTTTTATATAACTTATTATGATGGTTTTTGTTGAGATTACCGAGCATATGTAGGCCGATAGTGTCTGTTTTTCAAGTCAATGCGCATGCTCGCAGCAATTCTATGCTAATTCTAAGAATTTAACAAGGGGGGGTGGTTTGTTTTTTACTTGATGGATCGATCATGCATGTATATCATGATAGCATGCACGAGCAGTAAAATAGTCGGGTTATTGTTATCAAGAGAAAGTAACGTAAGTCGTCAGGTAACATGTCCGGACAGCTGTAGTTTTCCATCATTCTGCGCATATATAATTTTCGCATTCACGCGTCGTCAAAAAATGACCTGAAATCATCGTTACCAGACATATGAACTTGCGGCTGCACTTTACACAGTCGCCGATGCAAGAAAATAATATAGTTTAAAACTTGGTAAGTTAAACAAATATTTCCAAGACATTTAAAGACAGAATTGACTGTGCTGAGTGGAATGGATTGCTAAATAAATTGCACGGGTAGTTGTGCTTATGTACATGTACATCGACAAAGGTGTTGCATCATCGGTCAGACCTCTATGACTATGGTCAGACCTCTATGGTCAGACTAGCTAGGATGATCCTATCAAGTATCGTTACTTATGTTATTCACATAAACGCTAGGATACAGAGTGTAAAAAACACATAGGGGGCCCTATATTGCATGTTTCACGAAAAAATAAACACATTGCACTGTAATGTAACACCTTAGTACAAGTACTAGTAGGCAGTTTCATGAAAATTTGAAGTTGCTTCAATTCTTTTAAATGTCATATCACTGGATAGAGCAAAAAATTAGAAAGAAAATGAGGGGTCAATGGTCATGATAGTATTGATAGGTTAACCCTATGCAAAGTTACGAATTTTTGTTGATTTAAATACTTGATCATTTTGGAGGCCAGTTTCAGCTGAAAAGTTGTGACCAAATTTGCCTGCAATGTATCCTTGTACTTGTAGTAGCGATAACACCCAAACGCCACTTAACACATTTCCATATGTGCCACCATGTAAAATTAAAAATCTTCTAGAAGTCATAAAAATCAAACAGTACCGAATTTCCGAACAAAATTTTCAGATAATGTAGTGTAATTCATACTCTTTAAGATAAGATAATCCGTGAGGTTGTGCTTGCGTTATTTGTCCAGATATTTACGTTTTGTGTTCCGGCTTGCTAACTTTGTGTATTTTGACATGACTTTAGCATTTGACCCCGCTTACGGTCTCATAAAAATTGCATTGGGTTGATTTTAGAGATTTGCATGAAAGTTCAGGGTCAAAATGTGACGCTGGACAACTACTGAATAATGAAAAGGTGTTTTGATTTGATGAGAACGTATTGTTAAGGTAAGAAAAGAGGTATTTTTCAGCACTTTTTAGCAAAAATATGTAACCTTTCATATATAAAGTGTTCAAATGTGTATTAAATCTTGAACCCGCATTGATTCACACATTTGGACATTCTCTACACTGTTTTTAACAATATAAACAGAGACTGGTCATGAAAACATTAGCGAACTCTAGCGACAGGGGCTTTTGGGGTCATGTCGGGCGCCCTGCTACGGTAAAAATTATATGAATGGAGCGGAGGAATACACAAGTTCAAGTGTAAGTTCAAATATTACTCTTCTACAGTAATTATTAAATGATGTATTTATTTTTTGTGTATTTTTTTATATTTGGAAGTAAGGAATTATGAATTAGTGATTTAGTTTTTTGTCATGGGTAATTATTTTTTTAATTTTTAATTTGTTTGAAAAAAATAATACCAAATCACATACATGTATGCTGTATCCTTCCTCCGTTGATGGAAAGTAAAATTTTCAAATTTTCAAAAAATGTTTCTTGATGTAGGCCTACTGTTAAATCATCATCATCATGCTAAATGAGCTAGGTACCCAGTTCCATTAGATGTTTTTATTCAGTATTTATATATTAATATTTCTTCATGATGTCTGTCAATTATTTCAGGGATTTTTACAAAAACTGTGGAATTTGTTTACTAAAATAAAAATGAGCCAGGTGTAAGCCAAGGACAAATCCAGAGAAAGTGAAGGTGTACTAGGTCAAAGAGGATCTCAACGTACAACAGTAAGTCAAATAAAATTCAAAAATACCTGTTTTCCCCCATTTTGTTTATTTCATATTATTTGCTTCAATATGCTTTTTATCAAGTTTAAAATTTGTGACAAATCAAGAAATTTTGTCTCTTCTAGATAACATATGTGCGTCTCCCATCTGATGACGTTGATGAAGACATTATCGTGGAGAAAGTTGAGCTTCGGTGTGATCCTACAGATACCAAGGAAAAGGTACGATTATCAACCAAGTGCTTTGTTGATTTATTGTTGATGCAAATCATGATTTTACATTTCAGTTCCCATACAGTAGTTGTTTAGTTATTTATTTTTTTATTTCGATCACTCAGTAACCTGTGGGCTTCAAGATACCTGTGAAAAGAAGAAGATGAATAAATATTAATTTTTATTACCACATTACCACTTTATTTTCATTTGTTGTTGAATTTAACAATATGCCATGCTAAATATGAGTTCATAATGACTGCAGATATTAACTTTTCAGAATTTAACTTAATTTAGTGATTTGTCAACTTATGGATATTTATTTACTCATCCTTTCAGGTAACTCAAAGCCAGGAGTGGTTTAACATCAAATACGAAGGACCAGATGATGGTGTACACCTTTATGTTGAAAAGACTACGGATTGCTGGAGATTTAAAGATACTAGGGCAGGATCAATAAAGTGGGCTTCAACTACAAACCTGATCTTGACGACGAAAATGGTCAAAATTGCACAATATTACAACATTTAAATGCCAATATCTGAAGAACCAAACTACTTATTTGAAAACAACAACATCATTGACTTTCCTTATTCTCCAGCTTCAAATTAAGGTATAACTTGGCATATACTTAATTTTTGGTATAACTTGGTACAATTTATTCTAAAATGCCCAAAATCGGCGGCACAAGTAGTTGGAATTTTACCAATTTTAAAAGCCTGTATCTCAAGAACTAAAATAGATATTTGAAAACAAATTGTACCACTGACTCTCTCTCATCAAGAGCTTTAATTTGGTGTATAACTTAGTCCAGAAATATTAATTTTTAAAAATAGGGTTTCATAGCTACTTGTAGTACTATATGTACAGTAAAAACACAGTGTCTATATAGCATGTCTACTAGTACTAAACACATTAATAAGGCTACAATTACAATGAGACAAATCTTTGGAGGTTTCTGATAATTTATTCACATATACTTCTGCGCGTATTGTCGCACGCATTGTCGCACGCATTGTCGCACATATTGCACATAAATTGTGCGGTAAATCTTTGGAGGTTTCTGATAATTTAGTCACATATACTTCTGCGCGCATTATCGCGCATATTATCGCGCATATTATCGCGCTTAAATTGTGCAGTATGATTGTGCAGTATGATATAGCTTCACCCATCTCAATAAAAAAAATATATATTTTTATAGGCCCTAAGTCATTTAAAATTAAAATATTAAGTTGACATGTACTGTGATTGTATGCCTATCAAAAACACCAATTAATTTTGGCAGTAAATGAGCAATGCTAAAAATAAATTATAATAAGACGATCAAACAAGATTTTCAACCCCCGAATGAAAATGGAATCACCCACCTGTACATGTTGCCATCTACATGTCTCGGGCTAAACCATTGTAATTAAATATTCCATATGAACCAGCAAAATGTAAAATAAAAAAATTAGTTTATCCCCCTTTTTAATTTTATAACTAAAAAATCACATTGGAATACCAAATCCCACCCGTGCGTGATACCCCGATTCAGCAAGTCAAGTCGCCGATAGCGGTGATTATTATTATTTATTTTTTTTGGCCGTCGGGTCATTTTCCGTAAGCTGCACTGTCTTACCGCCAACGTTACAGTTGACATCGATTGACCATTTAAGAAAACCACGATGTGTAGTTTCCTTTTATCGACACTAGAACATCGATAGACTACCCTTTATATTAGTATTTTATCATGAAAGTTGGACAAAAAAATTGTAAAAACTTACCGAAATTCAGTTGCCTGTATTTCCTTAACGAAAGGTTTCCCGTCTCTGATTTTTTTTTATCGTCTGCACGATTTAATGCCCATAAAAATGGCGTCTGGGAAAACATTGAAGCCTCATCCTCGTCGTAACCAGGCGCTAGCGATTATTGTGCCTATGCATTTTCACGTGAACGGTCGGGCGCGTCACCGAACTTTCGGCGGGTCACAACCTTTACAGAAAAAAGGGCATCCAAAATAGCGCCACCATCGGCGGCTTGCGTGAAACTGCCTACCTTAAGTATAACTGTTACCGTATTATTACATTTATGTCTTTGATAATAAAAAGGAAAGAATGTTGTATCCGACCGCCACTTTTTAAGGTTTTTTTTCTTTTTTTTCTTGCAACCACTAACCATTTAAAAAATTATTCTGATGATTTTTGGGGGTACAGAAAGTGAAAACTATCTTTAAAATCCATTTTTATGATGGTTTTCGGACGTTAATTCCCTTCTAAAAAAATCCTCCCCTTCAGAAAAAAGAAGGATCCTAGTAATAGTTGCCACTGCACATGTACAATGACTGTGTTGGTCACTAACGGGGGGGTTGACAAGATCAGACTGACATGACTGAGGAAGTCATCGTATACCAAAAATGCCTGATTTTTCATGAAATAAATCCTGGAATAATTTGAAGTATGTCCATCATCATCCATATGTTCTCCACCTTACTGGGTAGGTAAGATTACATTATTGGCTATATTGAATGAGAAAAAGTGGCGGTTGGATACGACATTCTACTCAATAAAAATATTGAAACTTACATTGTGTTTGTGACCAAATCTTGCCTTGTTTTGGTCTTCTCTGCGGTTCGATTCTGTCCGCATGATGTGATTCATGTATTTACACCTACTGTCCCATCCACTTTCACGGTCATAGTGCAATTACTGGAGTGGAGCGGCAAACAGCGCCCCCGCCTGACTCAACCTTCAATCTTTTGCAATACAAACCTATGGCTGTTTCAGTTTCATTGAATATATTCCATGGCAGAATTTCAGTCTTCAATTGATGAAATTAAGGTTTTCTTTGGTACATTTATTCAGTTCACATTTGGTCCTTTGCAGTTTCATGTAAATTTATCAGGGATTTTGCTCGCAATTTCATTGAAAATAAAGCATTTCACACAGGTAAAGTTCAAAATCCAACCTGGGATATCTGATACTACTACAGTACTTCTACTGAGGGAGGGGGGTAGTGGGATAATTAGGAGATCTTTGGATACCATAGCATAATGTGCATGTGTACACATACAGTAGGAGAAGGTAAGAACACTATACCTGTAGTATTATCCTGTGCTGGACCATTGTTTCGGATATTTTTGGAACCGGATATCCGAAATCAAGAAACTTTGGATACCCGGATACCCATTTAATTTTCAATTTCAACAACACTTCTTTTTATTAACCCTCCTACTCTAGGTGCACTTTAATGGGAAATTGCTATAGTGGTCAAAACCAGTCAATTGACCGTTTTTGACTGTTGAATCAACTGTGCACACATGGGCACTGGTGACTTGTTTTGACCATTTGGCACCGCTGTTCAAAATGCTCTGCAGGCGACATGTGGTTTGGGCGCATGCGCGAGAATTTTGAAGGGTCATACAAAAATTCATAACGTGACCTTTACTTTTTTTTCCGTCGCGGAGTTCATTGATAAAAACGCCTGTTACATACTGAAAATTAATTTCAAAGAGAATTTTTAACCAATAGGATTAGAAAGAATATGTCGTCTGCAAATATTGAACTTAACATTACAGCAATATGGGCAAACGCGCGAATTTCCTTGAAGTTTTTTTGTGCACAACTCTGGCCCTTGACAAGAGCGCGCATGCTGAAAAAGGTAATATTTCAACGCGGATTTTCTTCCTGAAGATGAATTTTCCCTGAGACATAAAAAGTATGATAGGTGAAAGAACTCTTATTTTAACTAATTATTACTTTGTTATTTCAGCAAACCTACTAGCTAACTTTTAAACGGTGGGATTTCCCTGCGGCTTTAGCATTGTTAAACAAAAGATTTCTGGGGAACCCGTTACGGTTTTTGGGATGACATCATTGTGTATGCGTGTGCATATACACACACGGATTAGATTGTGGGCGTTTTCATTGTAAGGGGGGTTAAATAATTTTTTAATAACGTTAGAATATTTAAAAAACGGGAATGATTTGAGTTTATAAGCCAATATGAACCAATATTTAATACATATATTCTGTTCACTCTTCCATTTTAAATTAATTTAAGGATTTTTTTCCTTTCTATACACTCCAAATCCATTATTTAAACAGCGAAGATGTAATCAACAGCAATATTTCACCTTTTTTGAATTGCTGCCCAGAGGCCGTTACTTGGGTTTGCTCAGGTATAATCACCATGAAACTGTTCTTCGTGAGTTTAACTACCCTGCTATGCTTGATTTTTCAAGAAAAAAATTCACGAAAGACGTACAATAACGTCAAAAATGGACCAATAATTAGCTTCTCTCGATCTGTAAAATTTAACAGATGCTCAACATTTGATGCACATTGAAGACGCTTTTTACACTTCGCGGGTTTCGATGAATTCACCCAGAAACGTGTCATCTTGTAAAGCCATGACTGTAGATTGATGTGTGATCTTTGTTCATTGAGGACATTTGGCATTTGCACTCACTTTGATCGTACACCTCCAGTCGATTTGCCAAATTTCAAAAGACACGACCTTGTTTAAAGTTGGTGAAACAACACCAATAGAGGGCGCTATACAGAGCAGAAAAAGGCGCATGCGCACAAACCTCTTGTCGCTCTGCATGCAGCGGTGTTGGGTAGCTGCCACACACTGTGCTATGACTGCTGGTGACTGATAAGATCATTATCAGCTTCAGGGGGATCACTGACTTGTTTTGACTGAACAAACAATGATAGGGGTGCTGAAGGCTGCCAGTTTTTGACTGATAAATCAGTGCAGGCCACTTAGGCTAGGAGTCAATGACTTGTTTTGACTGATAAATTAATTTATTTTGACCATATCAGTCCAAAACGCTGACTCATTTTGACCACCATCCACATTACATGTACCAATTAAAAACAGTCACCTCATTTTGACCAAAGTGCCTTTACCAGTCGAAAGTGGTCAACTCATTTTGACCACCTTCAACATTGCATGATAATGCTTTTACCACTACCAGTCAAAAACAGTCGACTGTTTTTGACTGATTGATGTACTTGCTACACATTAGGTTTGACAGTATTTGACCTGTAAGTGCTGTAGATATACACTGGCATGAACTTTGAAATTTTGACTGATTTTGACCCTTGTAGTAGTAGGAGGGTTAATAGCGCAACAATTAATGTGGACATTCCCTATATATAATAATATTCCCTCTATTTAACAGCTCATGGCACACACTCCCAGTGCAGACATAAAGCATGCACTAATCCAATAACTGCAAACAATAGGCAAACATTGTATCACACTGAATCAGTTGGAGGAAAGTGTGTGGAAACTGTCCATAAAATACTACAAAGGTGTTATCTAGTGTAATCTCTTGAATTTCTTCTTGACAAAATAAAATTGTAAACATTACATTATTCAAGAGTCACAGATTTCTGTTGGCACCGCTCAAATGTTAAGTCGGAATTTTTAAAAGTCGTTACCGGGTAATTGGAACTGAAAAATGGAACCGGGTAATGACTATCGGTCGGGTACCCGGGTACCCGGATACCCGGCATAGCCTTACTACACCTGACATTTGAACTCTAATTGGTAAAAAGTACAAATAAAAAGGGTAGATGACCCATCTGTTTTGTATTCAAAATAGATAGGTCATCCATTGTTCATTCTCCTGGAAGTATATGTACCTGGGTTTTGTGGTTTTACAGTAGGCATAAGCACAGGAATCAGGAACCACATAGTTTGTTGAATGGTTTACCAGACTTGGGCTTAAAGATTTCCAAAACAAATCCGTGCACTGTACATTCTATTGATCTAGATACAAAGTCATAGTTTGTGTGACATTTTGGTTATTTTTTCTTTTCCCCATGTGAACAGGGCTTGATGATCACATGATCACAAATAACCAATGAACAGCTCGGATTGGGACAATAGGTGACCAAATGCATTGTATTGTGCAATGTATAACAGATATATTATACACAATATTGAAGGAAGGCCTTATTGCTTGCGTACTGATCCCTCTTGACATTAAAGTCTGTAACACTTACAGTAGTTAGTAGCAATTTATGTTTACTTCATGTAAATCTATAGCAGCAGTTTATCTGCAAATCCTGTATGGTAAGTACATGTACTACTGTAGGTATTACTATTAGGGTTGTTGAAGATATTTGTTAAAGAAAATTTAAGCACTTTTTTAATAATGAAACAAAAATTGTATAATCTGCCAATGTTAAGAGGACATAACTATGACTATATGAAATATTGACCTTCTTAGGACATTGTCTCCTTAGTCTTATGACTTCTTAGTCTTATGACTTCTTAGTCTTATGACTCACTTCTGACTGAATTGAAAAACTGACACCTGTTTTAGCAACAGCTTACAGTGGTATTTTCATGCCGTTTGTTTTAACCTTGTGTAAAGATTTCTAGGAATTATTACCTCACCTCTGTTCTTCGATAATTTATCAGTCCTCACCCAGACATTTTAAGAAGGAAAAAACTTACATGTAAGTTAAAGTTAATAATGATAATGGGAATTTATAAAATGCACAAATTCACCAACAAGGCATTAATACAATGCACAACTATAGAATTAACCTAACAACTAAATAAATAACTATACAAGATTAAATAAAACTAGAGCCCAAGTGTTTGTTGGGACAAACACACAGCGTTCGTGTGAACTTCCAGCTCAATCAAATTGTCATCAATGATGTCACAATTATATTTTGCAAATGTGAATCATCTTTTATAATAAAAAATATCAATTTCATATTCAAAAGACCTATCAATTTTGTGTTAGAATGTGTTGAATTTGTACTTCCTGGAAGTAAAGATCAGATCAGGTTATTTGAAGGTCATACATCTGACACAATAAAACTTCCTCATCTTCATGAAAAAATAATGTTAGTTGTTTTGGTTCAGGAGATACGGTTTTTTCATAATATATAATTTGAATTACATATAATGTGCAAATCTTAACATAACTTCCGGTTCAGTCACGTTACTAAATTTATCACGAAAGCAATACACTAGATGTTTTTTATCATTATACTAAATTTTGTGAAATTCTGTTCAGTAATTTCTGAGATGGGAATATGTTCATTCCGTTCAGTCCGAGGCATTGAGGGCAGAATGTATTTAATTACTAATTATTAAATAGAAAATCACTTAGTGATGATATTATTATTGTTATATACAGAGCAATCTAGGAATTCCAAGGATTGTAAGTGCAAAATATGAAGTCATTCTGAGCTTGGCAACTATGTTTTTTTGTTCGATAAGTCTCATCGAGAAGGAGAAGAAAAACTAGAGCTCAAGTGTTTGTTGGAACAAACACACGGTTGTTCGTGTGAACTTCTGGTTCAATTAAATTATCATCAATGATGTCAATATCATATTTTGCAAAGGTGTATCATCTTTTATCATAACAATATCAATTTCATATTAAAAAAACATCAATTTTGTGTTAGAATGTGTCATAAAATGAAACTTTCTCATGATCATGAAAAAGTAATGTTGGTATACCTGCTTTGGTTCAAATTCCGAGATTGGAAAATAATCCCTTTTGAAAACTCCCGCTAGAGGGCGCTCTGAACTTTGATGATGTCATCAAACATTATTTTTTTAAATCACTAGTCACTTGATTCACAGAGGGCGCTGTGACAGGTGATGACGTCATCAGTCACATTTTTAAAAAGGTCACATGTCGGTAGTAATTTGGTCCACTGAAGCCATGTCCAAATACCATATCATGTTGGCTGCAGACCCTATAAAAGTGCTTCAGAATATTTTTTCACTTCCGGTTTCCACCGGAAGGAGAGGTCAGATTGGGGTCAAGTCTGTGTACGAAATGTCACATAATTGAAGATCTGTAAGGCCTGCGCTAAACTGAAATGATTTTCGTGCGGCAAAAGCGCGGCAAAAATACAAATTGGTGACAGACATCGAATTTAAAACTGCCGCACTTAATAGATTCAAGATGGCGGACCCCGATGAAAACCATCGTAGATTCATGTTTTATTCTGCAAGACGAAGGCGGTTGATGGCACAGTCGTACCTCTGTCATAATGTACTGATGAAGAGAAAAACAATCGCGCTTTGTTTTGTTATTCTTGTGTTACTTTCTGCAAGACAAAATGCAACAATTCCAGAACGTCCGTATGAAGACTCATCGCTGCTGCTAGTGCTCGCGCTGTCAGACACATTTTTGGTGCGGTTCGCCATTTTGATTGTGATTCATTTGTTCGAAATTGTTTCCTCGAACTATTGTGCGCATGCGTATTCCAAATTAGCTATCCCGAATGAGAATTCTATTTTGATTCGACACGGCAAGAGCGCGACGTTTGTCACCACGTCGTGCAACTGCCGTGTAGCACGGCAGAGCTTGCCGTGCTACACGGCAGTGCCGAACTTAAATCAAAAGTTTGCGCTAAACGTCGCACTTTTGCCGAATTTAATTCAACATTTTCCAATTATTTGAGTTCGACACGGCAAAAGAGCGACGTTTAGCGTAGGCCTAAGATGATGCAAAGATTGTGTAAATATCTTTTGTGGGTAATTGATTTTTTTGAAATATTAAAATTTGATTTAGTGTAATTCGATATCTGATGACATCATCATGACATCACAATTTTACCTGAAACTATATGTTACTTTATTGACAACTACATGTTATGGTCAAAGTATGTGTCAAGTTTGAAGGATCTGTGAACTTTGGAGAAGAAGGGGGGAAAAAACGAACAATTTCAAGAGGTGTTTGCGCTGTCGAACGAACACCTCATTATTACAGGAAAAAAAATCAATTGGAACTACAGAAACAAGATCCAAAGCTGTAAGCTTCCACATCGGGCACCCTGGAGGCAACTCCAATGTAGCCTGTTGTTCATTTAATAAATATCTGGAAACTCAAAATATTATTTCCTGTGACTTTGAAGGAAAAATGGATTTAGAAAAAATGGAAGAAGTTTACCGGAAATGGGAAAGAAAAGCTGTGAACACCCCACCGACGACAAACACAACGATTAGTGGCAAACCACGATGGAATGACAAATTCAGAGAAGATCCACCCCGAAGAAAGTCACGAAAACTGTCACATCCTCCACCTCTGGTAAGTAGATCTATATCTGGTTTAAGTGGAATTATTCAACCCACTGGCCAAGAATGTTCTACATGTATGTAGAGGGCTGGGTTGGCAAGGCAATTGTTGCTTGGTGAAGGCACCCTCAAAATTAGAAAATCACAATATCTACGTGTACAATAGGGTACTATGGTGACATTTCAAGGGCCATCAATTAAACCAAAATCCAAAACCCACACCAATATTACCTACCTGTGAAAGTCAAGCTCTGATTCTAAGTTTGAAAGTTATTTTTTAGTACAATAATTAAACAATAATTAATACCTTTGTTATATGTTATGAGGCAATGTAGCAGTATATAGGTTAGTGAAATTGATTTAATTTTGCCCTACACCGATGTGTGTATAGCACTGCATACTCGGTGCTTTCCAAGTATTCGTTTTTTTAATGAGAAGATACAACATTGGTATTTGGTACCGCATGTTTATTTCAACCCACTAGTTTTTAAAAAATGTATCATAAAACTAACCTGTGAAAATCACAATAGGTACTTGATGTTTTACAAAAAGTTGCTGGATGGCAACTTCTTTTATATTTTACAAAACAATTCCTGAAAGCATTTTAGCCCTCCTACTTTTGGTGCCTATTTCAGACAAGTTGATGCACCATTTGAAACCATTCGTTTTGTGAAACACACCAAGGTGTAGTGTATCCACCATTCAAAACCATTTGAATGATTTATATAAAGCCACTGCGTAGTACATTCACTATTTGAAACCTTCGGATATGGAAACACACCAAGGTGTAGTGTATGCACCATTCAAAAACCATTTGAATGGTAGTAAAGCTTGCTACCAACACTTTTCAAATTGTATCACCATGTGTGTACAAAACCAATGGCCATTTTGGTAAGTGGAAATTTTGAATGGTTTCAAATGGTCAAACAGTAGGAGGGTTAAACTAAATAATTTTTTAGGATGATTGATACGTGTACCAACTTTACACTTGTTTAATGTTGTACCTTCCCTTTAACAGTTTTTGTATAATCTCGTTAGTCAAAAATCAAGAGGAAACAATACACTTAAGTCTGTCATCATAATTGGGAAACTCTTTATCAGCTCAATCCAAGAGTTTCAAATACATGTATTTATTATTGACTTATAACTCTCCATCTATTTTTGCAATGCCAAGTCACTAATGTTATAAAGCTTTGTATCATAAAACGTATCCAGAAACTGAATAAAGCACAGCAAGGAACACGGCTGGCTGTCAGATTTATGTGCAAAGACTTCTTCCATAAGGCAAAAAACAAATTTTTGTTGAGTTGCCCTCCAGTGAAAATATTTGAAGGGGTCGGTCGGGATTTTTTAAATTTATTTATTTATTTTTTCTCCTTGACTTCATTTTAAGATTGAAATGCATTGGAACTGAAACCACATACTATGTTTTTCATTTGTATACCTATCAGCAAGGAATTTTGCTTCAGAATAAAAGTATCCCAAGCATTTTTGTTGTACTTTTCGCTGTGATTGACACAGCAAATTCATCCATATTGCGTGCAATGCTCAACATGCAACATGTGAGTGGCCATTCGATTTGAAAACGTGTAGATTCAGTCGCAATCGTTGACATACAAAACAGTGCGCGAAGCCAGTGGAAAACATGTGAGGGGCCATTCGATTGGAAAACGTGTAGATTTGAGTCGCAATCGTTGGCACTGTGTGCCAACGATTGCGACTCAAAGGCAGTGCACCATGTGAGGGCCGGGGCCATTCGATTTGAAAACATGTAGATTGAGTCTTGGGTACCGGTAAATTAATTACCGGTAAAAAAGTGGAAAATTTCACAAATCAAACGTATTATGTTTTATACAAAGAAAATTGGTAAGTTTCATTAATAAATAGGCCTATGAATGACGGGGGAAAAAAAGAAAGAAAAAAAAACCGACCCGAGATTTCAGCACTTTTGGGTCGGTCGGTGGAGGGCAACTCAACATCTTTTTTTTGTTGGCCTAATACAATGTACTCCAGCAAGCAACACGTATACAAATAGATTTGCATAATACATGCTGGTCCAGATGAAGATAGTTACACTGAACAACAGTCATCCTTTACTTCTATTTTACTCAGTATTGACCGTAGGTGATACTAGAATACAGAAACACAAAAGAAGAGAAAAAATTCCATGGGATACATACAATTGTGTATATATCATTGTGGCCCTTACCTATTCTGTACACATAACATTGTGTACGTTTGGGTTTGTCCACACTAATGGGTACAAAACTGTGACATTTTAGAGGAACATGGTACATTAACCCTAACCTTCCCAAATCCTTCAAAATCCTTCAAAATTGAGGTTACACGCTACATGCTCTTTGTTAAAGTGAAAGATTTTGGAGGATTGAGGTTATTAGGCATACTTGCCTTTCCATGGTACATGTACATCCATGTTTGTTGTAGTGATTGCAAGGTCAGTGCTTGGGTCAGTGGACACTGCTTATTGCTCCATGCATGCAGGGAGGGTCCCTGAACATGGTATGTGCACACATATCATGTGCTTGCTTTACTACTTGATTTTGGAGGATTCTGGTTATGTGTAAGCAAATGGGCCTAATTTTTTTCTGTGTACATTCCAAGTGCCTTGAGAATTGTCCTTTAAAAAATTAAGACAACTTTCTAAGTAATTAAGTAATTACAAGTGGATCCTCTTTAAGATTGTACATGTATCGTTTTGTGGACAGACATTTAATCATAAATTATTGGAAGTACTAATAAAATAGATTTATTCATACATACACATATATGTCAAGGTAATCATTGTGTCAGTACGCTATCCTAATCACCATTAACCCCTCTAAAGCCCTTTTCACACGAGGGAAATAAGCAGGGGGTCCATGGTCCTAACAACACAACGTTGTCAAATACACTTTGTGTGAAATGTACCTCTGCTCTGCACAAACACAGGTCTGTAGTCTTTTACTGACCACGGTCGGGACCAGCAACAAAAAAGCACACCGTTGTGAAAGTTCACCACGATAGGCCGTGTGAATGAACAAACTGCACAGAGACCAAGGACCATTGTTTCGCGAGAGCTACCACGCATGCGCGCAAGAAGAAAATTTCCCAGGAAATGTTTTGCTTTCCTTATTAGAAGAACAAATCACATAAAAACAACGAACTCTCTCACTCAAACAAAACGGACACATCACAACTGTTTGAAAAGAACATCAATTCAATGTCTTATCTAAAAAATAAGACAGGAGACCACCGGGCTCATTAATTTGAACCGTTACATGCAACTGATGATTGCCGAGTGAGGCATGAAAGCTTAGCTACATGTATTGCTACTAAAGGATCTGAAAAAATATCCTGTCTCTTCTACACGTTTCCCCAATTTGACCAATCGGTCATTATTGGTACGTTCAAACAAAAAAGCCTACTATTCCCACAAAACTCATTGTCAAATGGACAAACTTTGGAAATAGTCAAATACGGATTCACAGTATTTCAATGTGTATGACAAATGCATCTTGGAAAACAAAAACAAAAGTCAACAAAGATGTGTCACTGAATGGGTTTGCACCATCATTATTTATTACTTCCACTCTTTGTGGTTGTGGACGAGACCATCCAGCTTTTTTTGGACTTCAGTGGAGCCTACCACCGTAATCAGCTGGATGGTCTCGTCGTACGTCCATGTGCTCCGCTTTTGGTTTTTTTTCTTCGATGAAGTTTTGGACATTTGCTCAAAAATTACCGATTCTATATCGTTTTTCGCCATGTTTTGCACTGAGCTGTGAGAGTGGTAGAGAGAGAGGACGGACGCTAACAATAAACATACAATACAATAGCGCGGGAAAATGAATGGTAATCAATACATGCAATAGCGATTCCACGCTAGCTGTGCGGATACTAGTTAACTGCACTATAAACAATGTTGACCTTTGACACCCCAAAAGACGAAGGCTATGTGACACGGGACGTTGGTTTCTTCACCGTGTGAAAGGTCGTATCCGAGTTTGACCAACGTCCGTGGTCAATACAACTGGCGCCCAAGACCAAGGACCCTAGTTTGCGTTTGTCGTGTGAAAAGGGCTCTACTGTAGCTGAACTTTTGTGGCAAGTAGCTATAGGGGTTAAAATCAGTCAACTGACTGTTTTTGACTGCTGAACCAAATGTGCACACGGGCATTTTTTACTGTAATTTTGAATACCCTGAACAATACCAGACAACGTTTTTACCAGTCAAAACGGCAACTCATTTTGACCTGTAAATGTACTTACTACACGTAAGGTTTGACAGTGTTCGACTTTTAAGTGCACTAGATATACCTTGGCAAGTATATCAACATTTTGACTGATTTTGACCCTTGCAGTCACAGAAGGGTTAAAATTTTGAATCCTCACAAATGACAAGAGCAACCTCCAGACAGGGTCCCATCTCAGCATATACACGTATGTCAATCACCCTCATGGATCAAATATGCCCCTTTTTTCTTGTTGTAAATTCTTGTGTTCATATATATCCAGTCTTTGTAGCTGTGTTTTTCCCTCTCAATTTTTTTAAGTACTTTAATATTCAAAATATAAAATTAATTGAATGAAATAAACAACATTAAGTCCAAGGATTTTGTTGATAACTGCAGGATTTAGTTCCGGAGCTGGCACGGTTTAAAACTTCTCCACCTGCCTACTATGAACCAATAGGTGCTGGAGGTCGGAGACCATTCATGGGACAATCCTGCCCAAATTGTGGTAATGGAAGCAGGGTGAGTTTATCATTGTCTATCTGTCTGTCTCCATGTGTTTTTATGTCTGTCAACAACACATTCTGAGTATCTTCATACAAGATCAACAAAGAAAAGTACATGTATGTAATATGATTATATTCCATGATTTTGTAATCGGTAATGGGTATTAGGGGCAGATCTTCAACAATTCAAAAGTAATGATGGAGAACATTTATATTTACATTTAATGTATATTTACATATCCAAAACCCTGCAAAGCAAAATTATACAGAAACCACTTGTCTCGGAATTGATCCAGCAGTGAACTTTCTTTTGTGTAAGAGTGAGTCATGACCTCGGCCTGTTTAATTGACTTGTTCCCTTTTGTTATGTAACTTTGCCAGAAGCCACATATCATTAAAAGTGAGTCTTATCTCTCTTTATACATTATTCAAAGTTTAAAACCCAAGGTTTCATGGAAATATAAGTGTTGGTCTTTCTCTACACCGGATCTTTGTACAGGAACAGTAATTACACACTCTTTGTACTGTAAAAATACACATAAGTTCTACATACATCTTGTAAATTAAATATAATCATTATGAGCAAGGGGCATTATCCTTCAGCCACAAAACAGAAAATAAAATATACAGTGCCTATGTGCTCAATACACTGGAGATTCATACAGTGCCTATGTGCTCAATACACTGGAGATTCATACAGTGCCTATGTGCTCAATACACTGGAGATTCATACAGTGCCTATGTGCTCAATACACTGGAGATTCATACACTGTTATTTCATAAATTGTCAATTCATAGTTCAGTGGTGGGTTTCGTGTTGTAGGTAGAATTCTTACAGAAGGGGGTGGGATAATGTTGGAGTGGGCACAGGGATTTTAAAGGGGGCAATTCTGTTGGGCATTGGAAGCTTTGATCTATTCAAACTGTTCAGACAAATTCACTACGGGCATATTTCAGTTGAAGGCCACAGTCACTCAGCAATACAGATACCTGTCAGACAACAAGTTCACAAGTACACCATTTAGATCAGGATTAGTTACATGTAGTGTGCAGTTTACATATTTAGGTATTTTTTCCGCTTCGATTGTTTCAGTAAAGTCTTTTGTAAGATCAGAACCTTTTGCAATTGTGTTACGTAACAAATTTACATATTCCTAAAATTTGTCTCTGTAGATGCAGTTGATGGCTATTGTTGTTTACTATTGTTATGTTTGTTTGCTCCGTAGGAGATGTTATACACATCAGATATTCCAGCTATGGGATTTCGTAATGTCCTGCATTTCAAAAGACAAAGGTTTGTTAATAAGGGAATACAAGTTTGTTTTGCAGTCTTTACCACAGGATAAAGACCAAGGAGTTTTGGCCACATGCAATAAATGACCTTTATTTACTTTGACCACTACCCCAAGGTCTTTATTCTGTGGTAAAGACCAAGAGTCAAACTTTTAATAAAATTTCAATATTCATTCAGTCATTTGTGTTGAACACAATTTTTACTTTGTTTAAAGGTAGTGATTTAATCAAACGTTCTTTTAAAGCATTCTGAAATTGTTTTCATTTACTGTCTGAGGTGCTCTTAATTAAGAAAAAACACAATTATCAAAAATATGTGTATTATCTTTTTAGTTGAGATTTATATTCCTATGTTTTCAAGCTGTTCAAGTAAAGATGTAAAAGTTAGTGCTTTTTATCAGTTATTTTGGATAAATATTTACAGGACTCAAAGTAACTTTGTGTTTTTCATCTGCATACAGCATAATTGCGTGGTACTTCCCTCACCTGTATGTGGCATATACTGAAGGTGTCAATTATGATTACCCTTCACCAGCCAGGCTGGCTAAGTCAGTCCTTGGAAGTAGGAGGTATGTAAACCATAATCTTTACATATATATCTACCTGATGTACAGCAATAAAATAGTAAGGGACAATATGGGAACACTGCCCTTGGCTTGCCCATAGTTGACTTACATGGGGCTCCATGGGTGGGCAAACTCACTAAGATCACTAAGTATTGTGGAGTTCCAATTGCTGGCAGCCTGTCTGATCGTTATTCATTTCTAATCTATAAATAAATCATTACAGTGCTCATTTCTTATGGTGTTCTCTTGGGTCATTTCCCAATATTTTGCTGTATAAAATATTACCTGAAAGTGCAGTGGCAATACAAAATATCACACAAAATGATTGTGTCATAATTTCCAAGATGTTCTCATTTCAAAAAGTGTTGATAGTAGTTGATAAATGTGCATCTGTTTGGTTTGCAGGGTACATTCTGCCATTAACAAAGCAGCCGTATCAGACTCGGAAGGTAAGATTTATGTTATGTAGCGAATAAATCTAATTTTATTCATCTTCTGTCCACACAGTCTCTTATAAGAAACCAGACTGTCTGAACACTGTCAGACTATTGTGAACAAGAATTCTTGCAGTGCTGTAAACATGGTGACTTTAATTTAATGTTTTCATATTTTCCCCAAATGTTACATTCTTGAAGATAATGATTCAAAAAGCTATTTTGTTTCTGTGGAGGATCTGCCAGAAACCCAGAATAATGCTAAAATATATGAACTGACACAAATCTATAATACTTTCATTATGACATCAAGAACAATCATATGGGGGGGAAATGATTATGCAGTGATGTCTAGTAATGATATTTAACAATGCTGTAACCCAACATTTATGGCTGTGAATGTAATGTTTTTGTGGTTGTTTTTGTAGGCAAAGAGGAGTTGGAATATGACAAAGAATTACAGAGACATGCTCGCCGAGCTGGCAGAGTTCTTAGTAATATGGCATCATCTATCTCCAATATCTTCCTTAGGTAAAACATGTTATACATTCCCTTTAAATATAACCTAATCAGAATGTATCAATCTTTCTAGGATTATAACAAATCTTTGTACTATTCTGGAAAACACTTTGGATCTCTTATCTGAAGTGACGATTTGTAAATGGGTCATTACACCAGGTTGGTGCAAGCTTTGTGATATGGTGTCCTTATTATGTAGGTAGATGTACCATTCATTATCCTTAATATGAGTGCACATTCTGAGTTCTTCAAATTAGAAATGAAATATCCGTGCTTTCAATAGGAAGTTACAATAATGTTAATTAGGAGTCATAATAAATGGTACATTTACATACATAACAAGGGACATCAATCACAAAGTTACCCCCAACCTGGTGGAATAACCCAAATTGATTGTGTTTGTACAACTCCAGACAAACCACTTGAATTTTTTACCTAACTTGATCAGTGTTTCTATTATCATATTGTTTATTTTGGGTTATTTTGTTTGAGTGTTTGAAGTTTTGAAGTGTTTATTTCAACTATTGAATCAGACAGTTGATGTTTGTCTTCTGTCTGGCAAAGTGTGTGGTCTTTAGAAAATATCCTTTCAGTTGCGTCATAATATCTATTGTAGACATTGTAGACTATGGTATATATTATTGTATCTGTCCTCTTTAAATTAGGGACAGTTATTTTTATTTATTTGGTTCATGTGCTAGTCAAAATTATCACACAAAAAAACTATTTTTGAACTTGTTTTTACTAATTTTAAACAGGAACTATCAGCTTTTTGTAGCATGTAGTTTGAAAAAAGTGTGAAAAAACAATGTTTTGGCAGCAAATATTTTCATATGATTGGTTCATACAACTTTCTCAAAGGCAAATGATCTACATAGTAAAGTTGTGTTGTAGACAGCAACGAGATATTGATTTCAACTTGTTAGTTACAATGGGTAATATAAACACAAACCAAATGATCTACATAGTAAAGTTGTGTTGTAGACAGCAACGAGATATTGATTTCAACTTGTTAGTTACAATGGGTAATATAAACACAAACCAAATGATCTACATAGTAAAGTTGTGTTGTAGACAGCAACGAATATTGATTTCAACTTGTTAGTTACAATGGGTAATATAAACACAAACCAAATGATCTACATAGTAAAGTTGTGTTGTAGACAGCAACGAGATATTGATTTCAACTTGTTAGTTACAATGGGTAATATAAACACAAACCAAATGATCTACATAGTAAAGTTGTGTTGTAGACAGCAACGAAATATTGATTTCAACTTGTTAGTTACAAAGGGTACAAACCAAAATTGCCAAATAGAAATAAAACAACAGTTAACCTTATTCCAAACCAATAGAGAATTGGCTATTGCAAACTGCTTAGAAATCTAAAGGACCTGTAGTATAAATGCAAAATAATAGTTATTGGCCTTACGTTTCGAAACTAGCAGGTTCTTTCTCAAAGGCAAAATCCAAACCTTTAAAAATAATAAGAAAAACAATTGTGTTCAGTAACTGGCACGAAACAATCAAAGATGTTGGTTAACCCTCCTAATACTACAGGGGTCAAAATCAGTCAAAATGTTGATATATTTGCCAAGGTATATCTAGTGCCCTTAAAAAGTCAAACACTGTCAAACCATACGTGTAAGTAAGTACATTTACAGGTCAATATGAGTTTAACGTTTTTGACTGGTAAAAGCATTGTCTGGTACTGTTCAGGGTGGTCAAAAACCAGTCAAAAATGCCCCCGTGTGCACATTTGGGTCAACAGTCAAAACAGGCAGTTGACTGATTTTGACCTCTATAGCAACTTCTCACTAAAGTGCAGCAATAGTAGGAGGGTTAATCAAGTATATGTACATGAAATAATAAGGAAACATGTTAAGTAATCTTAATTGTCTCTTTTGCAGTGTGGTTCAGTTAAGGGGGGTGGAGCACCTGTAATTGCAACCAATAAGATACATGTACATAACACTCACTCTGTTTATAAGGGGGTATCTGTATTTATGCCATTAAAACCCTGACCACCCCAAACCATTCAAACTCCAACAGCAGGGTTTGTTGGATTTTGATGGACTCAGTACTGTATAGACCAGACAGGGATACTTTGCATTGGGCCCAGTGTCCTAATTCCAGGTAAGTCCTACAGTTGGGGGGGGGGGGGGGGTAGTGTTTGTGCATGGTGTTGGATTTTGGCAGATTCAGAAAGTTTCTTAGCCAAAATAGCAAGGGGGTTACGGTTAAAAAGAATTGAGCGATTTTATGATGTATTGTAATGTATTAGCTGAGTTTAGATTACATTTCGATTGTTTCATTGTCTAGGTTGCTTGTCCATTATATGGTATTCAATCATAACAGATCAGACAAGAATTCAGTCTACATTGTTTAGTGCATTGGCCCTTGCTCTATTGTTGTCAGTTTAACAAGTACATTAAGATTATTATCCTTTTTAGAAAGTTGTGTGATAAATTCAAAAGGAGAGCATAAAATAACCAGATAACAAAACGGATAATTGATTTAACAAAATCTTTAATCCAGGGCCATGATAATCGTAACAAGGCATACTGATCAGCTACATGTAGATTGGAGCCAATTTACAGGGTTATTTACATTTTCCCAGGTATCAGAAATCACCTGGATCATTCATTGTCTCAAGTGCTAATCCCTCTGTTGAAAAGGATGTATCTATAAATTTATCCAAAGATTCTTAAACAAAATTTCTTAAAACAAAATTGATTTACTGCTGTGTTACCACAATTATATTATATAATTCCAAAATCAGACAGAGAGGACTATATCCTTGAAGTTGTTGTGCAATGCAGAACAATGCAGTTTATTTTTAGGCTGTAGAAAGAACAGCCAAATGCAATTAATGGTTTGACCCCGACCCCGAAACGTTCCCGGTTTCTGGTCATAGGTTGGCCAGTGAAATACGTGATACGTGTATATGTGGTTATTAGAACCAGACTAAATTTCCCACACACAAAGTATGGTGGCTGAGAGAACATTTGGGATAACGTTCATAGCCCTATGTGAAAAAGTAATTCAAAACACACCATGGCAGAATTCCAAGTGATCCATCAATTTTGGCTGCAAAAAAAAAAGAAAACTAAAAATGCTGATGTGCAGGTTTGAAGACGACATGTGCAGAGAGCAGAAACCAGAGACTTTCAACAGGGCATGGAATCGGTGTCCTCTAGTTTAAGATGAATACAGTGACTGAAAATTACTGGTTTATTTTTACAGCAGCAACAGTAATATGACCCTATCATGTGGGGTATTATTTTCAGTCACTGAGTTAATCTAAAACTAGCACTCTGATTCCATGCCCTGTTGATCTAAAACTAGCACTCTGATTCCATGCCCTGTTGATCATGATGATATTGTTTCTTTAATGTTACATAACAAACTGTAAATGATATTAAGAAATTGATGAATAAAGATATGAAAGTTTAAGGTCCAGTAAAATAACATTTAGGTTTGGGTGAAGCTACATGTACATTAGGGGTGACGATATTGAATTTTTTTGATAGTCGATTATCGACGGCCATGATATTGGCAATATACGATATTATCGTCTCAATACATGAAAAAATGTATGTATCGTACATTAACGACAATGGACACCGAAATATGAACTTCTTTTACATGCAAGTTCTACAGGGAAGTTGCATACATGTAGGTAATAAACGGTTCTGAAAATTATGAAAAATGCAATTCAATCGCTCCAAAATAAGCCAAGTACTTGTCGGTGCTGTGTCTGCAATTGTTGGCCGACTTTTGATTGACCCACTCATGTTTCCCCATTCAAATCATGGCATTTTCATAATGGTACGGTCCTGGGAACATGAGCACTGCCGCGTCGTGATTTCAAACTTTTTTTTTTTAGCTCTTCACGGTACCGTAACTTTGTTGATTTTACCGTATTATGACATGAAATTTGGCAATAATTTATCACTCCGCTGATATTTCAACTAAAAAGAGGGATATACATGTAAAAAAAAATTAATATTGTCAATATGGTGATATTTCGATATCTTCAAAACTATAACCGATTGAGCCGATAATTTTTTGAATATCATTACAATATTATCGTGATATTGTCCAGCCCAGGCTTTTGTTCCCTAACCTATTAATAGTTACATATATGTACATACATAGAGTATTATGTCTTAGTATGTTCTTGATTTTAGAATAACAGGCTGGTTTCTGCTGAAGGTTCTAGGGATGATTCTTTATGGTGTACAGGTCCACCAGGGACAGCTACAGATGCTCAAACGAGCTTCAAAGGTGAGAAATATTTCTCCTTTGTATAAACATATCCTGTTCTGTCTATTTACTCAATTTTAATTGATGATCAGTGATGCACTAAAACTCGTCAGTGAGCATACATGGATTTGTTTCAATTAATCAAACTTGAAGTTTAACACCTAAAGCATTTTTCTTTTTTTGTCTAATTATGTTTAGTACAGTGAGTACAATGAGCTCATCTGAACAAAGAGAACAATTCATCATATTGATACTGGTGTATGCTTTACAATGGAACTTGGCCATTGCAAAAAGAGCTTAGAAAATTTATTTTAATTTGCATAACTAAGAACATCCTCTTGAATAAATATTAAGAAAGTATATGAGTTTTATAACAGTTTGTCACGGGATCTTGGACCATTGGGGATGTGACAACAGGTGATGAAGGGTTAAGCAGATGGCAAGGTCTTGCTCAATAGAAATGGACAAATTTGTGTTTGTCACTTTGTCACTCTGATGGATTCACTTCTGCATCGCATATTGTGCCGGCTAAATATTAGGGCTTGTGAGCAACGCACATACATGTTGCTCTGATTAATGCACCACCTTAGTGGTAACTTCTTGTCCAATCTGATTGTCAAACTGTGTTAGGTATTTAATAAAAGTAAATAAAATTTTTAATAGGTGTAGCATTCAGGTAGAGTAATTAGGTATTTCTTCAAATTCTATGTGGACTTTATGGATTCAGAAACTTATCAATTTTGATTTATTGTTTACAGGAAGGGATCCCTCTTGCGATTTTACCAACCCACAGAAGTCACTTAGACTACATCCTCATGTCATTTATTCTATATATATATGGCATTAGAGTACCATTCATAGCAGCTGGTGACAACCTCAACATTCCTGTCTTTGGGTAAGAAACAAATTTTTCAGAATCCAAGTGTTTTTCAAAGGATATGATATTTGAGGTTAAATTTAATTTCATGCAGGAACAATGACTTATTGTGTAATTATTTATAAGTTGTTTTATTAGTATAAACTTGTTTTTATATCATTCTTGATGAATGAAAATGGTCAGGTAATTATTGACCTTGTTTATTATTTATATTTCTATCAGACCATGTTCTATTTGCTTTACAAAACATTTGCAGATCCAGGGGTTTAAAGGAGAGAGCCCCCTTTTTTTTCGTGTGCATATTAATTTATCAAATAATTTATGTGCCCTTTTTTGAGACCCTTCAACTGCCCTTAGAATAATGATATTGCTAATTTGGTAGACTGCCAACCATAGGATTGGATAATATAGAGTTCGTAGGCTGATGTCCCACTTCAATCAACTAATTTCTTTATGATAAACATTGTTTAACACAGAATTTTATCTTATAAGCTTTGGTTTCCAATATTTCAGATGGATCATGAGGAAGCTGGGTGCTTTCTTCATCAAGAGAAAGTTAGATAAAGAAGTCGGCAAGAAGGATCATGTCTACAGGTCTTTATTACACACAGTAAGTACATTTGGTGGCAGAAGTGGGATAGGCAGTAAACCATGCTTCGCCCAAGAACAAAATCCTTCATACTATTATAACTTATTGTGTCTTCTCTATTTATAACATGTAAAGAATGTAATTTGTACAAGATGCATCCCATACATGAAAGTGAATAATTAGCAAAGTGATTTACCAGTAGGTTGTGTGTTTATTGTTTCCTTATTTCCTCCTCTTTACAGTATATGGAGGAGGTTTTGAGGACAAATCAAAATATCGAATTTTTCATAGGTAAGTGTAACGTTTTCATTTTATTAGAAAGAAATTGATAAAATATTCCAGGTACTAATAATAATAATAATAATGTATAGATTTATATAGCGCACGTATCCACCAACTAAGTGGCGCTCAAGGCGCATTATATTCCTTTTTCTGTTTAATGGTCCTTTAAACAGATTTTGAAGAATTTACTAAATATGAATGTGTGGAGGAATCTCTACATCATTCCAGTGTTGAAACAAATGTCTTTTTAAAGCATTTTTAATTAAACCAATAGACCTTATGCATATGACGTCGCAAACGGAAGGTCGCCCTCTATCAGAGGCAAGAGAAGGTCACTCATTGGTTCATGTATGCGTGCGTATATGCACAGCGTGCACACATGAACCAATGAGTGACCTTCTCTAGCCTCTGATAGAGGGCAATATTCAGTTTGTGACATCATATGCATTAGGTCTATAATGTTGAAAAAATATTTATTCATTATTCCACTCTCCTTCCCGTTGATTCCCGAGGTTGTGGGACACTATTCCTCCACACATTCGGGACTCCGCTGTATTGTGTCCTCTGCTGAAATTTCTCCGCCAACTTAAAGATCTCTGCTTAAACTCTAACTGATAATAATTAATCTACCCATACAATATTACCCGGGAGCATGCGCGTAAGAGTACTTGGTCTTTCCTCATTATATTGTTAATAATTTTGTTGTGTATTTTGTGGTTTTGTCATTTATCTCGGGTATTTCTAGCTGTTTGCTTTGCTCTGTATTTTTGTTGTATAATAATAATAATAATAATAATAATAATAATAATAATAATAATAATAACTTAGCTCTTTCCTTTAAAAAAAGTTAGTCACACATTATTAATTTTCAGAGGGAGGGAGGTCAAGAAGTGGCAAAGCTCTTGCTCCAAAAGGAGGTCTATTGTCAGTGGTTGTTGATGCATATATGGATGGTAAGTATCATTTCTTATTATTAGTGTTAAACAGTCAAATTTGTGTATAGTGGATGCCCATTGTAAACAATAGAGAAAAAAATCATAAATGGTCAGGTTTATATGTTCAGAGCTTGTTAATTTGTTTGGACATTAGTAGTTTCCCTCATTGAGCACTGCATATAAATATATTACCTCATGCTTCATAAATGACATCTTGTTTATGTTTTATAGGAGTGGTTCTCATACTAAATTATTCCTTTTTTTTAATTCCCTTTTCTCATACTAAACTATTCTTTTTTTATTTTTCTTCTATTGTAGCTCTGTAAATATGCATACACAAAATATTTTAAACAAATTGATTTTTTGTTTTTGTTTTATAGGAGTGGTTTCGGATGCATTCATAGTACCAGCCTCAGTTAGCTATGAGAAAATACTGGATGGGGATTTCAATAATGAACAGATGGTAGGTGTTACTCTTGAAAATCGGTTCACTAAATAATTTAGCACACACAAACACTGAAATATCCATGACCTATTGCCAGTTTTCTCACCGGTCTTCCTGCACTGAAAGTCATTATTTTACTATTTTCCCCCACCAGGGTCACCAGAAAAAGAAAGAGACGTTTTTTGGTGCCATAGGAAGCATATGGAGAATGGTTGCGACCAAGTTTGGACATGTCAGGGTAGACTTTGCTGAACCATTCTCTCTTAAGGTTTGAATATAAATTTTTGTTTACATTAAATTAAAAGCTCCTATTCAGCTAATTGCCAATATTTTACCTTCCTTTTAAGAGTTATTATTGTTAGGTCTGATGTTCAAAGTGATAATAACTGATGAGTTATTGACTTGTCTTATTGGGGTGCCATGGTCGAGCGGTCTAGCGCATTGGACTTGGGTTCTGATGGCAGAGTCGCCAGAATGTGGGTTCGAATCCTCACCGCGACCGTGGTGCTTGTGTCCTTGAGCAAGGCACTTTACCGTAATTGCTTCTCTTCACCCAGGAGTATTAAATGGGTACCTGGCAATAGCTAGGGAAGTAACCTGCGATGGACTGGCATCCCATCCAGGGGGAATGGAAATATTCTCAGTCGTTTCATGTCAACGAAACCGGAGATAAACACCGGCCTGATGAGCCAATATGGCTCAGGACAGACTTTACTTTACTTTATTGACTTGTCTATGATAGTACTTTGACATAATTTGTCATTGTAATCTTAGGAGTACCTAGAGTCAGCTCAAATGCCATCACCTGTCATCAGTGATCTATCAGTCTTTGGCTCACAACGTTCCCATCCAGTCTTAAAGAAGGCTTCTAGTGACCACTCATTGTATGGCACTGATGTAGTCATTGAAGATCAGAGACAACTCATCAAAGGACTAGGAGAACATATTGTTTATGGTCAGTTGGATTCTTTGAATAGTGTTGATTTCTATCCAACACCAATGCACTCCAAACTAGTCATGTTGCAAGTCCCTTCTCTTACCCCACACCTCATCCCAAAGTATAAGCCAGGATTTGTAAATAGGACGTCCATATTTGTTACTTGGAAAAACAGAGCGTCCAAATACTTACAATACTTTTGTATGTACATTACAAATAAAACATGGTGTCCATTTAGCAAACTGGCCAACACTATCCCTCTTCCCAAGCTGCATGACTTCCTATGCCACTTACCATTCCACTGTGACTATACCCCCTTCCTTTCTCAAACAGCAAACTATTTCACACCCTCTCCCCGAACACCTCATACCCCCTTTGCCCCAAATCTTTCCCTTGCGCTCATACCTCTCCCATGCTATAGCTTATGTCCCTTCTACCACCCTCCTTTGCTTGTGCATCTCTCACAAACCCTTTATCATGGCTGAAGCTCTAGTTCCCCCACCTTTCCCTTGCTCATGTTATCCACAACGGATAGGCATATGAATTCCTGTATTTTGATATTTCTTGATTGTAGATGCAGTGAGAGTCCATAGTATAATGAGCACAAACCTCGTAGCATTTCTTCTGATGACAAAACACCGGCAGGTGAGACTTCATTCATAATAAACACAATAATTCAAAATTTTCCTAATTTAGAACAATACCAATGTGATAATGTAGGCATTAAGTGGGAATTGATGGAGCTGTTTTATGAGATATTCCTGTTAATTATGAAGAAGACTTTTCCTTTTAAAATCATTCTTTGTTTTTTAAGAAAGTGGTTTGAACATGGACAAGGACAAACAAAGAATAAATTTGAGACATGTAACATATTTATCAAACTCGGATCGGTTTGCGGTAACACCATGTGTTTATCTCAACTATCACTAAGTAAGGTACAAGGTTCTGAAAAGAACCTTTTCCTAATCTTTCGCTCAGTGAGATTGTGGTTCAGAGTGATCCAAATATGTTTAGATGATAACTGATTCAGTGGTATATTTGGATTCATTTTTCCTCAGGGTGTTGAGATCAACCAGTTAGTAGAAGATGCTGAATGGATGAAAGGTGAGATTCTCGGCCGTGGCCGAGACATCGGCTTCTCTGGCAAGATGGAAGCTGTTGTCAAGCATGCTATCTCTATAATGGGCAGCCATGTTGTATCCGTGCAGATTCGTAATAGCTCTCCTGATCTTGTCATTGAGACAAAGATTAAGAAAGATACAAAGAAAGAGATCAAGGATGAGACAGTTGAGGAGATGGTTGTACCGAATTTGACCCTCCCTAATGTCTTTGAGCTTAGTTACTATAGTAACTCGGTCATCTCAGTCTTCTTGCTCGAGTCGGTTCTTGGTGAGTCAAGAGTTTTAATAGTTTTAATTTATTAAAATTTTGCATGAAGTATTATTGCATTTGTTTCCCTTTTTCTGTCGGGGGTATGCACTTGTATCAGTAATTGTTTGAGCGATAGACTAATGTGCATTGATAGGATGTTGTGAATAAATCAGTCCTCATTTATTTTCAGGGGTTCAAAACAATATTTAATAATTTGTCTTATAAATCACATTATAATTGTACAAGTTGTATTTTCAAAAAATCTGAAACAATTTTTGTTTTAAAGTTTAGCAGGCTGAACTGATCCAAAGACCATATCCAAAATGTTTCTATACTCTGCAAAAATACCAAATTAATTATAACTATATCAGGAATTTGACAAGTGTTTATTATGTTGATGTAACACCTTGCTTGTGATCTCATGTCTTTGTATAATTATTGCAATTGTATACATGATAGTATGCAAATAAAGACACTGTATTTATCTTGGATGTTCAATCCCTTCCACAGCTAATGCATTAATGTCTGTAGCCCATCAAGAAATGCACTGTTTGACTGCAGCTCAAGATTATCGGGTGTCCCTGTCCAGAGATAAAGTCGTGCAGAAAGCTACTGAACTCTGTGATCTTCTCCAATTTGAGTTCATCTTTGTTCCTGTAAGTACCACTCAAACAACTGCACAACCTTAAAATGATTGGAATTGACTTTTGGTATATGAGACAGGCCATGGCAAAATTAAGCCCTTTGGGAATTGATAAAACATTTCTCAAAATTCTAGTTTGTTTTTGAATTGCACTCAATGTGTTACTTGCATATCTACAGTAGCTATTACTGTCATATATTTATTCACCGATAACAATGAATCATATTAACATGAGCATTTTAACACTCAATTTCATTCTCAACTAGAAGTGTCTGGTTTTAACATGGACCGTCAAATCTCTTGTTTATATAAACTGAGTGAGTTTTATTCATCAATCTTTAAGTCTGTTAAGCTGAATTCAGCATTTTGATTGTCTGTATACTGCCCTCTTGTGGTACTTCATGACGTGTCCGGCCCTTTAGAAAATGTTGCTGGTTTCACACACCATTTTCAACCTCAGTGGGAAGTCCTTCAGTAAACACACTGTCCTGATGTCCAGCCAAGATAATCCCTATAATCCCTTAAATAAACAACCTGCTGTTGACCACAAAACTGACTGGTAAACTGTTGGAACTACTTTCAAAAGCTATGACCATAGACACGAAGAAATTGTATTCACTGAATTGCATTATATCCTTCTTAAATATGAGAAGTGCAAGTTTGCACATTCTGTCATCACTGGATTAAGTTGACTTTAACTTAGGGGCCATTCAGAATAGTCAATGTTAAAAAAATTCGATGTTTTAAAAAAAAAATCTTTTGACCCACCAACCAATTCAACCCACCCACCCACCCCAATTTTTTTTTTTTAACCATTGATTTACTATCCAATATAACCTATACACTGAAGAACAAAGTAATGCCTCAAATGAAGCAGATATTTCAGATCAATGCTCTCCCAGCTTAGCAGGCATGAGAACGGAGTTTTGCAAAAAAGAAGGAAAAAATAATCCAGGCTTATATTATAATAATAATAATAATGTGTGGATTTATATAGCGCACGTATCCACCAACTAAGTGGTGCTCAAGGCGCATTATATTATTATCCCTGCTCATAAGGCTCATAAATCATTCCTGAAACCATCTCAGCTCCCTGGGGAGTATACAACTCAATTGCTGCCATTTCTAGCGCATATAGAGCAAACCAACTCTGCCCTCACAGGTACCCATTTAACCCCTGGGTGGAGAGAAGCAATTATGATTAAGTATCTTGCTCAAGGACACAAGTGTCACGGCCGTGATTCGAACCCACATTATGTTGCTAACACCAGAACTTGAATCCGGTAAGCTAGACCGCTCGGCCACGACACCCCATTAGATGGTGGTATATGAAAACCAAGTTATAGGATGGCTATTTTGGATTTTTTTATCATTGAAATCTCTTGTAGTTTGGATTAAAAAAATAATAATCATAATAATCCCGGGAAATTTTTGGATTTTGGTAAATGAAATCCTTAAAGGATAGCTATTTTGGGTATTAACTTCATTAACATCTCCTGTTATTTTGGCAAGATTTTGTGTACATTATGGCCTGTCCAATATAATAAAATATAATTTTCAACACATATTAAAACAAATCTTACAAACACTTAAAAAGACTTGGTTCTTGCAAAGACTTGGTTTTATTATGCTGAAGTGGTGAAGTTTACGAAAACAATCGCCGATTAGATGCTGGTCTGCAGAACCAGCAAACAGAACTTTATCACACCAATTCCATTTCCATTTATTTTTGATAGTTTTGTCGATTTCATTACCATCCACGGCGGAACCACGCTGGACGTAAGTAAGTTTGAGCACCATTTCTATCGTCTGCAAACTCTATCGCATAGAAAGTTCCTGTTCTCGCGCGCGAAGACTGTGTGCAGATAGACTTGACAGTAAGTCGGTTCTACGTCCAGCGCTAGCACTATGGTGCATACATCACGTGCACCACACACACAAAAATACATGTAGGACTGTTAATCACAGTCTACGGAACGTAGAGAGAATTTGGTTGTGATCAATACTCTTTTGCGTAGTGCCCCGCATTGTGTGTAAAGCGAATCGTTGTATAAGGCAAAAAAAAAAAAAATTGTTGAGTTGCCCTCCAGTGAAAATATTTGAAGGGGTCGGTCGGTCGGGATTTTTTTATTTTATTTTATTTTATTTTTTTCTCCTTGACTGTCATTTTAAGATTGAAATGCATTGGAACTGAAACCACATACTATGTTTTTCATTTGTATACCTATCAGCAAGGAATTTTGCTTCAGAATAAAAGTATCCCAAGCATTTTTGTTGTACTTTTCGCTGTGATTGACACAGCAAATTCATCCATATTGCGTGCAATGCTCAACATGCAACATGTGAGTGGCCATTCTATTTGAAAACGTGTAGATCGAGTCGCAATCGTTGACACACGTACAGTGCGGGGAGCCAGTGCACAACGTGTGAGGGCCATTTGATTTGAAAACGTGTAGATTGAGTCGCAATCGTTGACATACAAAACAGTGCGCGAAGCCAGTGGAAAACATGTGAGGGGCCATTCGATTGGAAAACGTGTAGATTTGAGTCGCAATCGTACACAGTGTGCGCGAAGGCAGTGCACCATGTGAGGGCCGGGGCCATTCGATTTGAAAACATGTAGATTGAGTCTTGGGTACCGGTAAATTTACCGGTAATAAAAGTGGAAAATTTCACAAATCAAACGTATTATGTTTTATACAAAGAAAATTGGTAAATTTCATTAATAGGCCTATGAATGACGGCCTATGAATGACGGGAAAAAAAAAAGAAAAAAAAACCCGATCCGAGATTTCAGCACTTTTGGGTCGGTCAGTGGAGGGCAACTCAACATCTTTTTTTGGGGGGCCTAATGTACTGCTTTGTTAAAACAAATTCTCCGTACGTGCGTATTCCGGTGACGTCAACATTCAGAGAGGGGAAAAACACGGACACAAAATGACGCGATAAACCAGGAATAAACAACGAAACCCACGCTACTGTATATACTGGGCCCGGCCGACTTATCACGCACCAATAAAACAGTGCTCATCTGACTATAAGTAACAATAAAATGCGCATTTTGTCGTACGTTTTGCCGGCCATCGCAGAGGTTAAAAGCCGTATATTTTCGATTGTAAGAACGATGTCGTAATTTTATATTACAAGACATTGAAAGAATAATTTTACCTCAAACGTGCGCAAGCAATTCATTAGATTATTTTGTTCAAGACGGTACTAATTTAACCGGCAGCACAACCTTATCTAAACACAGTATCAGTGCGCACGCAAGTGCAGCCGAGGAAACAACTCTCCATATTATACAAAAATAATCGTTCTCTGCCATTCCTTTATTGATTTTTACTGTTCAAAAACGAAAACCATAAAACTTTTCACAAGTGTAACTATTTTGATACTTATACCAACTTATATCTTCGTATTCTGTTAGAAAAAATTCACGTAGAATCTTTCAGGCAGGATCGCTTTCACACCTTTATCAAACTCATTATGGGGTTAGTGGTGATAACAATCTTAATCCCCCAGAGTCACTGTTGATTTTTCTCCCAAAATGGTGAATAGCGACCCGACCAGATATAAGGTTTGGTCGGGTCGGCTTCTAAAGGGGTGGACACGTAATGTATTATCAATCTTGTAAGCTGGATTCATTGTGTGTTTTCATACAGCCTTGTGGTTGCCTGTATACAGCCCTCTGCGATGCACTTGATCGGATGACAATCAGTGACATCATTGTACCAGAGAAGGTATGGTTTGTTTATCTGTTAGCTGTTGTATCTATTCACCATTAGAATTTTGTCTCCGGAACTCAACATAAAATTCACAAAATATTTTGAGTTATTTTACTAAAATGATAGCACCTCAGACAGAAATATTTCAAGTGAATCTTGTAAGTTTCATGTTTATTTGAGAATACTAATAGTGTATAGGGGCTGTAAGTCTTTTAGAATTAGTATGAGGTTAACATGTTTTGTATCATTATATTTACCATACCCTATAGGGTTATATAATACATTATCATTACATTACATATTGATCCATCTTTGCTGAGAAGTTTCTTACATGGTAGAAGAATTAACAATGGAAATAAGTAAAACTAATTGCGGTGAAACCATGTGAAATGCTCAATTACTACTCAATAGAGAATTTCACATGTTGTCACTGCAATTAGTTTTACTTATCCTCTTCATCATGCAAAGCTACAAGTTTTACCTGAAGGAAATAATGCCTCATTTGTTCTTGACACAATGGCAAGGTGTTGTACCTGTCTCAAACTCAGTACATCAGTATCATATTATCATTACTAAATTGACTTGTGATTTGTTGTTGTGAGTAGGACAGTGTCTCTGGTAGTGTTGATAGTAAATGGGCTCAGCGTGTGGCAGCATCGTCTGACTGGGATGATGATAAAGATGATTTTGGTATTTGTTTTACCAAAGGAGAACAAGTCACGGTAAGATTTTATCAAATACATCAACCATAACATGACTTCATTACTTTTTGTTTAAGATCATTTCATCCATTTACTTATATTTTTGTGTGAACAGAGAAAAAAATGTATTTTACTGCAGCAATATGTAACATGAAGAATATACATGTATGGGTCATGTCAGCCAGCCAGATACAATTATAAAGTGTGTAATAATGTATACATGTATACAGATAACATGTGGCTGTGATTGGTTAACAAGCTACCATTAGGATTGCATGTATTCCATATAAATAGATAATATTGGAACCTTAGAGGCTTTGTCAGTATACATAAGTCTCTGTCTATGCTGTGTAAAAACAAGATAATGGTAATTTGAAAACACTTCTATATCAATAACAAATTACTTGTCATCGTTTTGAATAGTACAATGACAATTATTTTATACTAGAGTGGGATTTGAACCTGTGACCTCCAGCTCTTGGTTGATGGACCAGTGCTCTACCAACTAAGCCATCTAGCCCTGTGTTAGCAGTCTCCTTTTTTGGTCAATATCATTGTTTGGAGGGGCTACTCAGAAGTCATGCCATATAGCCATGTTATGATACAATCTGGGAAGCAACAGTGTGGGTTACACTTGAAGAGAATACAATGTATCATATAAATCGATATAATTTGATTTCACTGAAACAGCTCTTCCATTTATTTTACCCCCTCCCCATTCCAGGTGAATTCCTCCCCTGAGCAGCTTAAGAAGCTGATATTTCTCCAGAGTATTCTGGGTCCCCTCATTGAGGGTTATTGGGTCACTGCCTGTAACTTAGTACGCCTACTGGACAGAGATCTTCCTGAGACTGAATTCTCAAGTCTTGTCAATGTTTATGCAAAGGACAGAGTGACCAAGGGATTGGCAGTATTCTGTAAGTATAAATAAGAACTCAGTTATGTTTTAGTCAGGATCTCGTCACCTACCTTTCAATTTCTCACTTATCTGATATTGCAATAGCCAATTTGTCTCATGAGTTAGCATATCATTTTTTTCCTTTTCTTTTTTTTCATAATGCATTCCACATAGGCTTATGTCTCAACATGTTGTACATTATTAACCCCTGGTCATTGGGCCAATTTCATTCCTGTAATCTTTCTCGGTTACATGGGAAGTATACAACCCATGTCTTTTATTAGTTTATCAATTTCACTTTTGAAATAAAGAAAAGGGCTTTTGTGTAGACTAACTTTTCTGAAAACGTTCTACAAAAAGAAATGTCATAGCAGAAAGAAGGGCCTTGATCCTAGCAATATTAATCAAAGATCCATTTTACATACAGTATTTCAAATCATTTAGGAATTCCCAAAATGTACATTTGTTGTTTGTTGTAGCTGAAAGTTGTGCAATGGATACTCTTCGCAATGCTTGGAGATTGTATCAACATTGGAAGGTGATTGACACATATCAAGATGCTGAGAAGGTGAAGACGATATATCTGAAAGAATTGTACCGTAGTGAGATTAAACTTAGTGCCTTCATTGATAAGATTGAAGTATTCTGCACATGAAATCCATTAGAAGGATGAGAATTATTAGAACTTGGGGGAATTTCTACTTTAAATTTTCCCACCAGATATATGGCAGGCCTGTGATTTCTCAGGATTTTTTACAAATCTCTCTTTGCCTCAAAATTTTCTTGAAAGAAGAGAAGTAGCCACCAAGGAAAGAAAGAAGTAACCTGTATTGTGTCCAAACCTCTAGTTTCTTGTTGATCAATCTTGCACGCAAAAGGAATGAAAAATGCTTCTAGTCCTATTTGATAAATTGGACATTGCTAGAGTTTATGTGTTTGTATTATAAACATTATACAATGCACATAATCTTAAATTGACAGTTTGAATGTAGGTGATGATGTGAATACATTAAATGTAGAAAGTAAACTGAAATTCATTTGACAAGATTTAGAAGAGAGTTATGTTTCAATCCTAGAAGGATTTATGTGTGTGAAATATCAGATGCACATGTTTGATTTGCAGCACATAGATAAGTAGAATGATTAAAGGTTATTTGGTTTCTTTATCTAACCACTGGGACGCCATCTTGATTTTTCAATACATTGTATATTGGAATCAGATGGAGGCAAATATCTAGTAGGCTGGAGTGGTGCCTTGACACTTGTTTCTAAAGATTTCTTAGTAATTTATAATGGAGTCCAGGAACAAGACAATAATAGCAGTATTGTGATAATTCAGCATGTGAATATGCTAATCAGTAATCAGTGTTATTAAGGGTGCGTTTAAGTAGCTGACCTGGATAGGTAATATCATCAGTAGTTCACTTTTTACCATGGAAATATGTTTTTTTCAGTTGTCTCATTGTACAATATGTTGTTTACAAAGTCTTGAAAGTTATACTTCATAAACATGCAACATGTGATATTTGGCATATCGCTTAAAGACCATAAGAGGGTGAATGCTCATTTGATTAGCTAGTGCACAGGCTCATACTCGTGTGACTTACTCAGGAAAACTCGGGGAAGCTACTCCAACGCAAACCATGAAAGAAGGTACACATTGTACAGAGAATACAAATTGAGTTGACTTTTGTTATTAAGTGCAGTATTTTACCATAGTGATTGATATTTGTATATTGCTAGATTACATATTTTTCCTTGAGTTGATTGAGGCTGGTTCATACAAAACATGAAAACAAAATGAATTAGAGTGACGTTAATAATGCAACCATTCTATTTCTTCGTGATCGAGGTCATGAAATTAATTTTGCTTTCACATTCCTGTTAAATATGAACCAGGCTTTTAGGCTGTGTTCAATATTGGGTTATATTTATATAACCTAAAATACTTGTAATATTGTGGCCGCTTGTATCCTTAATACAAATAGTGGTTTCCAAAAACAGCTATAACAGTTACAATTAAGAATAGCCTTGGCTATTGGACCAACTTGATTTCTTGTTTCGTTAATGCCTAGTTTATATACTAAGTTGTACAGTGTTTAATCAGTGGTATCTTCATCATTAAATGGAATGCAAGTTCAACTTTCAAGAGCTACTTTCACATTAAACACATAGTTTTAATACTACACAAATTTCTCAGAAATAATTCACCTGGGTTTTAGAAGAAAACATACAAATATATATTTGTACTGTCTAAATGTCAGTGTTTTAGCTTGAATGGTATTTAAAGTTGGGATCTAAGTAACTATGTGAAAATCTTTGAAGTAACAAGTTGCGACTTTTTTTGAAAAATGATCATATACATTTTCAGTATTATTTTGTATTAATTATTTTGTATATCACAGTAAGCCACTCTTATTTGCCTGCACTATAAATTGGTCTAGTTAAATATATGATATAAACATAAATCATATGTCATGTAGTTTCCTTGTGTATAAAC